>JAMKCH010016179.1:0-37844 GCA_023653785.1 Ophioderma brevispina
CCTGTTTAGCGTAGGCACCTAACCTCTTCTGCTTATCGGCCAATTTCTTGGTCGGCCACAGCAAAGCCACAATGAAATAAAACGACATTACTACTTACTACATGTATGCTTTCGTTTCTAAAAATGATCAAAGAATGGGCATCGAGCCCTATAATTCCTCTGTGGTTTATTCAAGTAGGCTTCACACATGACATTGGTGAATGATTTAGTGCCAGAATCTGTGAGTCCTGAAGGAAATAGGTTAAAAGACAATGCCAAATATTTCAACTTAATGTTTGGGGTAAAACTAGCGCACGCTATTAATAACCGAACATTTGCAGCACGCAAAATTACCAGCTCGTGAGACTTGACAGACAATTCAGTCCGACAGGCTGTCGTCAAGTTGAGAAGAGTGCCAGGAGTAATTCACCATAACAATGGAAAACTCTTGTACAAGAGCACTCTATATTAAGATCACGAATCAGATGCCAAGTTTTACAGTGATGTCATCCCGACCTTCATCCCAGATGGGGTTGGACAGACCAACAAGTAGGCAGTAGCAAGTGGCAAATATTTCATGGCACATCAATTTTAACCCTTTTATCACCATCAGAAACAAGCATAAATTTAAACCACACACACACAATAATATAAGTATATAGGCCTCCAGGACAGGCCTAACGAATGAGATACAAGTTAAATTTAAAACCGGGAAGGAATTTTGAAAATCATCACCTCAAAAAAGAATCACATGGAAGTTACCACTTAAACATTATGTCAGACAAATTGATGAGACATTACTCATCTGCAAGTAAATTATAACATGTTTTTTGACATTGCCGCTCATTACAAGTACAGCTTGCCCTTTTCAAATCAGGTTGTTAAGATGGTGACATTTGTGAAAGTATTGTTTTCTTGTTTATGTGATAATTGAAAATGACAATTATCACATTATTTTCTTGTTTATGTGATGATTGCAAATGACAATTATCACATTATTTTCATTTGTAGCACTAAACCAGCTGTCAGTAAGAAAATAGAGCTGCACTTTCTTTCATCTAAACAAAGGGCAATAAATCTAAATTAGAAAAGCCAGTTAAAGATCTGATCTACGGAGCATGACTTGAGAATTATTGAAACTTCTTTCAGTTAATGAATTCATGTCTTCAACAATTTAACTATACAAATTGTCATCTGCTTTGATAGAAAAAAATTATGATTTGTTCCGAGATTTAAAATAATTGCCAATGTGTTAATCTTTCTGCAATTGTTAATCAATTATCCAAAGCAAAAAGGTTATCCAAATTAAAAGGCAAAATAAATCAAGAAAAGCATTTGTGTTTTAAATGCCAGTTTATTTTCAATTTAAAAAGCAAAAGCAAATTTTAATTAAAAAGCAGACATATTAAGAACAATTTCTAATCACGGAAATCAATTAAATCATGGGTTAACTGAGCAGTTAATAAAGCATTAATTGGGCAAGAATAATATAGTTTGCTTTAGCCCCTCCACCAAATAGCACAGTAATTAAGTGAAAAATGGTGAGATTAAGTTCAGTGCTACCATATATGTATATACAACCACCAATGAAAGTGCACTGTACGAAGTGGTTATCAAATTATTTGGTACCAAATACACACTCATACAAAGTATCTTGGTAAAACAACTTATACACAGTGAACACACAAATCTAGTACATCGAGTAACAGAACACATATAATTAAAAAGTGCAAATTACAATGCCATATGTCACCCATTACTAGCGGAAACAAAACTAAACAACCCAATTTAAATCCAGGGTTCAAGTTTTCTGCTGGGGAGATAAATAAATACTATGAATAAAGTGATGACAAATTGGAGATGAAATATTCAAGGAACAGGGAAATATACTGTTGCTTCTATCAGTAATAAAACGTTCTTGTTCCGGAACATTTGCTCTTTCGCTGCTTGTACTTGGCATTAATTTCATGATGCAGACATTGCTACAGGCAACTGCAATTCAATTCATGCTTAAATTTTACTTCTGGAGGCAAAAACTGCAAGATAACCTATGCCAAAATGGCTCCTTTGCAAACATTTTACAAAACCACAATAAATCAAAAGGAAACAAAAATCAAGATCTCTGAATATTCTGAAAAATAACTATAACAATAAAGAACTCTGTAAATTTCCTATGAACTTTTTTAACAAATTTGTTTTATAGTTGGTTATGTAAATTTGAATCAAAGCCAAATCTTAAACGGCTGCTGGCATTAACTCAAAATCCACAAAGACAAAGATAGGGAAGTGATTTTGCACTTTCCTGTGACATCATTCAGATGATATCTACATACATTAATATCATGATTTACCACATCTCAATGTCATTTCTCATGTTTTGATAGGACATTCTCATGTTTTGATAGGATTCTGTATTTTGCTTTTGCCTAATACGGCCTCATTCCACTAGCTTTAACCTATATACCCCCTCCCAATCTCACCAAATAACTAATAGAGTTTGCCATAGCTTTTATCAAGTTGAAGTTATGGCTATTGTACTCCAGTATGCTCAAAACCTTACATGAAACAAACTTAACGGTGCACTATATAAAGATTTGTGAATGCAGACAAAGACAGAAGTGTGACAATCATGTACAACAAACAATATAGAATACACGGAACATTAAATTTATCATATTATACCTTTAACTTGTCTTTGACCTCGTTGCAGCTTGGTCATGGTTGGAGATGGATCACTAGTAGTAACACGCAGTACCTTGTTCATGGGTTCTGAGTTGCGACGTTTTTTCCGGCGGGATCTGCGTTCTTTTTTGTCTCTAGTTATGCCCTCCTCACCATCTTGTAGTTGGGTTTGCCCCGGTTCTGGGGTGGCTATTACGATGAAAATAGGGTAGGTAGGTCATTTGACAGCTATTTTCCCGAGTTGTAGTGTTGCTGTTATTGTAATTAATTTTTATATTAAGTCTTTGCAATACAAACTAATCATGTTTATGAATCCATTTTGAAATAAATTCAGTTTTGACAAATGCGAGTCACTGTTTCCCCCACCCTTTCAATGTTTACTTTGTAAGCTTACTCTTTATCTTAATTTTAAAGCATTTCCATACGGAGGTGAATTTAAGGAAAAGAAAAGTTGTTTTTGGCCCAGTCTGTGGTATGTCATAACCAGACCTCCTCTTTATGGATTTTTAATATATATATATATATATATACTCCATTTACCTTCCTCGAGTCAGTGACGTCTACGTGTTTAGGCAGTTAGTTTGCGTGTATATTTTCGAGCCGCCTTTATACACTCGCGTGCGTATGTCAGTGCTTTGAATCAACGCTCGCGATTTAATGATGCGACTATTGCATTACACACTGACGTCACTGACTCAAGGAAGATAAAAGCACTCCAAGTCCTATAAAAATACAAAGAAGGACAAAATTACAGGGAAGGGGCACCATGAGGATGGGGTCCTGTAGGCAACTACTGACTTTACCTACAAAGTTTTCATACTTTTGATCTCTACTGGCCCCAAAATGCAAACATAACCATGCACTCACACCATACGTAACCCTCAACAGACACACATATCTCCCCCCCCCCCCCCAATCCACAAGTTTACTTCTAATAAAACTTCAATTGAAAAATATTAAGAAAAAGTACTCAAAGATTCAAGATCTGATTGAAGCATTTAAACTGTTACAAAGTGAAAATACAACATATATAGATTCATTCAAACCTGCTCCATTTGCAATATTCTACAATATGTGTGCATTTGTCTTGTGTGGTTGTTTAACCCTATTTTGGAGGTTGTAGTATACAATATAATTTTACAATCAGTTAGTGACCAACTAATGCCTTTAACAATGCCACTGCTTAGTTTACCTAGGAAGCACACAAAACTCACAGGTTGTCACAACATTACTAACTAAACTTATTAATTTTACCCTGAGTTGGGCATAAAGGTTGTGAAAACAAAAAACATATGCACTGGGACCTGATTCAAAGTAATAATAATTCATCCTCATTCACCCTGGAGGACAAGTATTACAATGCATATTACTCAATTGTTTTCAGAATCAGTTCCTGCTTGGTAGGAATATTACTCTCATAATTCTCCAAGACCATTCTCTTAATCTCATGCGTCCCCAGACTTTTCTGCTCTGGTTCTGGTCTACAAAAGGAAACATAGCGATGTCCTGTTTGAGTAGTAGAACCTGCCAAGCTCATAGTTTGTGATGTCTTAACACTGGTAAAATGTTCGGTGTAGAGCGTCAGAAATGAAACTTGGTTAAAAACCGGACAATCTGTAAAATAAATGCTCAATATCATCACTAAACAATTTTTTATAGCCAGATTCCTCTCGTTTTTATACTACAACAATGGTCTCACGCCAGAGACACATACAAATGAGGGTTGATTGATGAAGATAGGCAGCAATTCACAAGCCAACACCATCCATCTAATCAACTATGATGATCAGGAACTGTCTTGTAGAAGCACGAGGAGGAACTTATCTTCCAGTGTGATTATATAAACCAGTGCAAGAAAAGAGTCCGGGGTTGAGCTTTGCAGGGATGAGAGTTCACAACTAGAGAGATATGTCTGTGCCAAGAGAGAGGCAAGATGAAGACAGTCTGTGCAGAAATGCTGTACTGTGGCGATGAGATGACCATGATAATATCTTACACATGTACTTCCCGAGAGACTACAGAGTACCCATTTCAAAGCCTATCAAATCTATGTATTTTAAATATATGTCTATAGCCCTAAAGTCATTGTGTCCGGGTAAGTTCTTATATAAGTACACAGTGTGGGACCCAGTAGGGCCATGATGCAGTGAGCACTCCACATACACTTAAGCCAGTGCACAGGTAGACACCAGAGAGTATGTACCATATATAACATCATACCGTTGAGATACATTATTACATTTGTCCCTACTCACACAAGGATTCCCGGCGTTTAATTCATGTAGAAACACATCTTCTTCAGACAAGAGCTGGAGTAGTATTAAACTAACAAAGTTCCATAACAGCTAGGAGTCTAAAATAACAATGTCTTATTTATTTCTTTTTAAACAAATTAATTTTGAGGGTAAATAGTATTTTCTTTCACAATGAAGCAGCCAAAAGCACTGACGCAAATGCATCACTCTCAGGAAATAGAAAATTCATTATACTAAGTCCCTTGCAGTCTTTTAGATAGTTATGTTAACCCATATGTGGTTATTATGTGATGAGTTCGTCTTTTTTTGACAGTATTGTATCTTGAATGGTGGGATTGTGAATGGATTCACGTTGAACCCAAGGGGCTCCTCTGAACACTGTCTAAGTAAAATTAAATTGGAAACACTGTATTAAGAGGAGGAGAAAGAACAACCGACATGGTCAGGTTTACACAGGCTAGTTGGGAACTAATTGGTTCTTATATATCAAAAACAGTGTTGGCAACATCACAGGGGAGTGAAGGGGGAAGGGGTACCCCATCATGACAAAAGTCAATCAATTTCAAACGGCTTGAAGCAGTTGGTTAGTGGCTCGTCAGTTTCAAAACCGAAATTGCGTGCATCATCAAGGACGGATTTTATTACCATTAAAATGAAACATGTCCTTTGATAAAGCACTTAAAATAACACGTAGAGAAGGACCAAGAGTCATATGCAACCCTAGAGGGAATATACTATATAGCCATAGCTAGTGTATTTTGACACATTTGTAGCCCCTCCTCTGACAAAAGGTGTAGAAGTATACGTAGCAAAAGAATGGGGTCATGTTCAACATTACACTGAACAGGGTGGGTATAAATATGCATACACGTTTTAAGGGGGGTGTATTTTTATGTGAATTTTGGAAATGCAACATCAAATACCCATATGTAAAATATACAAAGAGTTACTTTATAATTGGCCATAGACTTTGCCAAAATGAACTAACTCACACAATTTTCCAATGAAAATTATATAAAAATTCTGTAATTAAAAAAAAATATTTGCGGGCAATTCAAATGTTTCCGGCAGGTGTGAAACGGTATACAAAAAACTGTAAATGAGGGGAGAAAAAAAGGAAGCCCAGATGCAAAAAAAAAAATATTGAATATATGGGTAATAAGAAATTATAAAATAGATCAACAGGCCTATCATAACTAATGTATTCCTGATCTGCAACATTTCACAGAGCTGTGAAACACAACCGTATTGATTGTCACCTCAATAGGCAATAGAGATGTTAGACACTCGGATGTCATAATATCCTATGAATAACAATGCCTTTCGTTTAGGTTAAGTAAATAATTTAGAGCAACAACACACTTCTATAGATTACCTATACTAGAATCATCTCATTTTCCTAGCGCCCAAGGGTTAAGTTCCTCATTAACTGGCTCCAAAAAAGCCCTTACAAGATCAGCTGAATATTGGCATGGCATCATACACTCCTAAAAACTCCCATTTTCCCTCATGTTTGTTGTAGATTTGGGGGAGGGAGTGTTTGTGTTCAAAAACTAAACCTAAGTCTTAACATGGGATATTCAACCTACAGTTCAACCCACCCCACTGCTAAGATTTCTAGATTTAAACTACTATGTCTGTATGTATATTTAAATCAAAGCATTATCATAACACTGCTCCTTAATACAGATCTAAAGCACATCGAAATTTGTTATAGAATATTGATCCTTTCCATATCAGTCTATTTATATATTACCTCCTTGTATTTTGAAATTGTAAACCTTATCAAATACATGCACAAATGAGATGAATTGTTATGAATATAATTACAATTCGCTTGGAAACTTCTTACAGCAATGATGGCTATAAATTTATTAAGAAATAACTTTTGACAATACAATGATATATTCTTATGTAAACGTGATTATATGGGCAAGTGCTCTATTTTTTTTTTTGGGGGGGAGGGGCATTTTAAAGTAAATAAGGCCTGCTAATGAACATTGTATAAAATAATAAATCGACCCGTCGACCAATGACTGGTGGATATGCTAAGAAGATAAGTAGTAAACATCCTAAATTACCTGTCCTAAACACTTGAATATTCCCCATTCACAATTCAAAGTGATGCCAAATTTACATACCTCAAGTTCCTTATATTCTAAGTGGGCACCATTTAAGGAATAAGCACTGACAAGGAGACCAACATTTAATATAGGGACAGTTATGGCAAAGGTCTCAACACATGACCATGAAGTATGTTGCAAGAATTTCTTTCCATCATGCCTTGAGAATGGCCGGGATAGAGACTCAATCATGTTTATCCATTAAGGCAACTGTATATCGTACATAAGAGGACACAAGCCCCATACTACCACCTGATCCCTGACCCATTCATAGCCTCAACATTCTCTCTCCACTTACTGCGCCAGTTATGTGACGTTATTAACCACTTTACATGACTGTTGCCTCAGTAATGTTTGCAAACATTTCCCAAGTTATCAGCACAAAATGTTTGCATTTAAAAACGATGAGAGGGCACATGTTTGCTTATAATGTGATGTGTCATATCGAAAGGGAGGACTTGAAGGCTTGCGTATAATAAAACTCCTTCAATTAGCCAACCATGAATATTATGTCATCATCAATCCATGATCCAAATATTGAGTGAGATTATAATAACGCTTAAGCTCTTATGCAATAAAATGTTATCCAGGTTAGATATATATCAATTTAGGGCCACATACTAATTGACTCATTGACAGTTATGAATTTAGTAGCATTTGGACATTCAGAAAGGTTTTCAAACATGACCACAACATAATGGCAAATTAAAGTAATGGAATCATACTTACATGTATTAGAAATTACTGAATTTTGGGGAATAAGCCCTCTGTTCACGAATGAAAAAAGAGATACTTTTGATGAATGCCATCAAATATTGGCATAAAACATGATTGATATGAATTCGTTTAACTATAGTGTTATTCCGAGTCAAATAGGCAAGACCTGTCCAAGAACTAAAATCACTTAAATTAAGTTGGGTGTTAGCAAATCATATAATATTAATGTGTGACATTGTGATCACACATTGCGGGTATTTGATACTTGCCAAAAGTATGTTTGCCGTTTCTGATATGCATTCTTTCACTCTTTTTCGGTTCTCCCCTTACCCACCTCCTTCCTCTCATCTCTTCCTCCCTTCCCATGTTCCAAAACATAAAACCAACTAAAACGCACGGTCTTGTAAAGTCAATCAATGTCAATCGAGGAACATGACAGGGTGAAACAAAACCAAACAACAGGGATCTAATCCACATAAACCAACCCAGGCTCGCCCAGCCCACATGTAATGTGAAAAAAAAACACAATGTCGAGAGAAAAATATAGCTTGAAAAACAAAACTAGTACAATTAGCTGGAAAACGTCCTCAATACACAGCATGCAGAAAACAGTTGTTTCTTCACCTGCACCAACACTCACTTGCCTTAACCGGTTTGGCCTCTTTAGGCAACCATCATCAGCGCATCAACATTGTTTTTTTAAAAGTCAAAATTCGTCCTTTTCTGACCAGATTCAGACTCCGCATGAAAAAAATGCTTCAAATGGTCCCAAGCAAGCCTGGCTTAGGTCGGTTGGTAGTTTTGAGATGTCAATCCCCACAATGCAATGCAGATCCCCTGGAAAGCCATTCCAAACACCAAACTGACAGAATGAGTCTTATACCAGGGTTCAAAGGGTTAACCACACTCCTGTCCCTGAAAAACTACTCGGGATTGTTGGCGGATGTCTTACGCTTCTATCACACATGCATCTGAACATGGACTAGTTAGTAGTTGATTATTTTTGTTACGGCAGGTTATAGGCGTGGGTTTGGCAATATCACACATTTATTGCTTATTGCACACTTTGAATCCTCTGGTAACGCAATAGCGAGTAAGGGGGTCGTAATGACATTTACCACTTCAGATTCCCGTAACATATTTCGATATTAATTTTGTGGCTCGGATGGAAACAAAAAACATATGCACTGGGACCTGATTCAAAGTAATAATAATTCATCCTCATTACACCTGGAGGACTAAGTAGTTAAAATGCTATATTACTCACTTGTTTTTTTTTCAGAATCGTCCTTGACTTTGGTAGGAATATTACTCTCATAATTCTCCAAGATCATTCTCTAATCTCATGTGTCCCCAGCTTCTTCTGCTCCTGGTTCTTGGTCTACAAAAGGCAACATAAGCAGATGTCAATGTTTGAGTAGAACTGCCAAGCTCATAGTTGGATTAACATGGTAAATGTTCATGTGTAGAGATTCCAGAAATGAAACTTGTCTTAAAACAGGACAATCTGTAAATAATGCTCAATATCATCACTAAAACTTTAATAGCCAGATTCCTCTCTTTGTTATACTACAAATGGTTCAACGAAAGACCACAATACAAATGAGGTGATTTATGGAATGACTAGGCAGCAATTCCCAAGCCACACCATCCATCTACATCAACTATGATGGCTCAGGAATGTCTTGTAGAAGCCCGAGGAGGAACTTATCTTCCAGTGTGCATTTATAACCAGTGCAAGAAAGGGTTTGGAGCATTGCAAAGGAATTATAGAGTTCACACCTAGAGAGATAATGTCTGTCGCCCAAGATAGAGCAAGATGAAGACAGTCTGTGCAGAACTGCTGTGTGGTCGATAGATGACCAATGATAAGATCTTCCACATGTACTTCCAGAGAGACAACAGAGTCCCATTTCACAGCCCTAATCAATCCTATTGTATTTTACACTTCTAATGTCTATAGCACTAAAGTCAATTGTGTCCGGTTAAGTTTTTCTTATATAAGTACACAGTGTGGGACCCAGTAGGGCCCTGATGCAGTGAGCACTCCACATACACTTAAGCCCTTGCCGAGTAGCCACATGAGTAAGTACCAGTATCTGCATCATACAGTTGAAGAATACATTATTACATTTGAGTCCATAATAACCACAAGGAATCCCTGGGTTAATTCATGTAGAAACATCTTCCTTCAGTACAATAGCTGGAAGTATAAACTAACCAAAGTCCCTAACAGCTAGAGTATAAACTACACACTGTCTTATCCTTAAAAACAAATACATTTTGACGGGTAAATAGTATTTTCTTTCACAATGAAGCAGCAAAGCACTGACTCAAATGCATCCACTCAAGGAAATAGAAATCATTATACCAATTCCTTGCAGCCTCTTTTAGATAGTTATGTTAACCCATATGTGAGTTATTATTTGTTATGAGTTCTCCTTTTTCTTACAGATTGTAATTGACTGCGTGGGATTGTTGAATGGAATCACATTGAACCCAAGTGGCTCCTTCTGAACACTGTCTATTAACATTAAATTGGAACACTGTAAATAAAGAGAGAAAGAAAAACTACATGGTCAGGTTACAAAGCTAATGTTGGAACTAATGTGTTTCTTATATAATCAAACAGTGGTGCAACATCACAGGGGCGTGAAGGGGGAAGGGATGTCCCCATCATGATCAAATTCAATCATTTCAATATTTCAAACTGCCTTGAAGCAGTTGGTTTAGTGGCTCTTCAGTCAAACAGAAACTTGGTGCATCGCCATGGAAGATTTTATTCACCATAAAATGAAACATGGCCTTTGATAAAGCACCTTAAATAACACTAGAGAAGACCAAGGTCATAATGCAACCCTAGAGGAAATATACTATAGTACCATAGTGTATTTTGACACAATTTGTAGCCCCTCCTCTGACAAAAGTGTAGAATATAAGTAGCAAAAGAATGGGGTCATGTTCCAACTTACACTGAACAGGTATAAATACTGCATACACTTAGGTTAAGTGGTTTTATTTTTTATGAATTTTTGGAAATAGCACATCAAAATAACAATATGTAAAATATAAAAGAGTTACTTTATAATTGGACATAGACTTTGCAAAATGAACTAACTCACACAATTTTCCACAATTGAAAATTATAAAAATTCTGTATATTAAAAAAAATATGCAGCATATTCAAATGTTTCCTGCAGGTGAACTGTCACAAAACTTGTAAATGAGGGGAGAAAGTGCAAAAATATTGAATATATGGGTAATATACATTATAAATAGATCAACATTCCTATCATAACTAATGTATTCCTGATCTGCAACATTTACAGAGCTGAAAACACACTGTATTGACTTGTACATCAATGGCAAATAGAGACTGTTAGACACTAGGATGTCATAATATCCTATGTAATCACAATGCCTTTAGGTTAGATTCAAAGTAAATTTAGAGCATAACACACTTCCTATAGATTACCTATACTAGAATCATCTCATTGTACTTAGCCGCCCAAGGTAGCTTCATAACTTGGCTCCAAAAAGCTTACCAAGATAGTCTGAATAATTGGCCTGGATCCAATACAAACTCCTAAAACTACCATTTTCCGTCAATGTTTTGTTGTAATTTTGGGGAGTGTTTGTGTCAAAAATACACAACCTAGTTCTTACAGGGATATTCAACCTACAGTCAAACCCCACACTGCTTAATATTTCTAGATTAACTTAATCTGTCTTGTATTTCTATAAAACTCAAAGGCATTATCAAAAACTGCTCCTTTAAGACAATTTAACCTCGCTATTTTGGTAGAATATGATCCTTTCCCATATCAGTCGTATTTATAAATATTACCTAGGTTGGTCATTTTTTGAACTTGTTAACCCTTATTCAAATACATTCACAATGAGATAATTGTTATGACATAATAAATAAAAATTCGTTTGTAATATCTTCTGCCGCAATTTGTGATGGCTATAAATTATTAAGAAATATAACTTTTGACAATAAACAAGGACTATATTATATAAACTTATATGGGGCAAGTGCGATTTTTTTTGGGGGGGAGGGGCATATAAATAAGGCCTGCAATGAATTTGTTTCAAAATAATTAAATACCATTACCAATGACTTGGGGATCTGCTAAGAAGAAGTAAGTAACATCCTTAAATTACTATTAACACTTGAATATTACCATCACAATTCACAAGTGATGGGGCCAAATTTACATACCTCAAGTTCCTTATATTCTAATGGCAATCCATTGTAAGGAATACGCACTGACAAGGAGACCACATTTAATATGAGGGACAGTATGGCAAAGTCTCACCAACATTGACCATGAAGTATGTGCAAGAATTTTCTTTCCCATCATCTTGAGAAACATGGCCCGGGATAGATTACTCAATCATGTTATCCATAAGGTGCAACTGATATTACATAAGAGACACAATGCCCAACGCCCACCTGATCCTGACCCTCCTAGCCGCAACATTCTCATCTCTCACTTACTGCGCCAGGAGTTGACGTCTTAACACTTTTGTACATGTACTGTTGCCTCGTAATGTTTGCACATTCCCAGTTATCATCAAATGTTTGAAATTTTAAAAATTATAGGCACCCTGTTGCTATCATGTGAGGTGTCATAGTCTCAGGGAGAGCTTGAGGCTGCTCATAACTCCTCATTAGACCACCATGAATATCTTACTCGTAGACCATCCCCTGATCCCAATTTGAGTGAGATTATAATAACTTCATCTCGTTATGCAATACAAAGTTTTCTCCATTTTCGATATCTACAATTATGTACCCCGACTAGATGTGATCATTTGAAAAGTATGACATTTCATGTTAGCAATTTGCACATTCAGAAAGGTTTTTCAACATACCCAAACAATAAATGGACAAATTAAAGTAAATTGGGAATTTTTTATATTAACTTATAAATTACTGAATTTTGGGGAATAAGCCCTCTGTCACGACTGCAAGAGATACTTTTGATGAATGCTAAATATGTTGGAACAACATGATGCAATATGAATTCAGTATAACATAGTGTTTCCTTATAAATAGTCAAACCGTGTCAAGAACACATCACTTAAATTCAATTTGGGTGTTAGGTCATCATCTAATATTCTGTGTGGACAATTGTGATCACCCTTGGTTGTAGTTGATACGTGCCACAGCTATTGTTTGCAGTTCTGATATGCATTCATATTTCACTCCTTTTTCTCTCTCCCCTTACCCACCCTCATTCCTCTCCTCCTCTTTCCTCCCTTCCCATGTTCCAACTATAAACCAACTTAAAACCACTGTCTTGTAAGTTCAATCCAATGTCCATCGAACACATGTACTTGTTTAAACAAAACAAAACAATTATCTAAATCAATATAACCAACCCAGGCTCATCCCAGCCACAGTAACTGGCAGAAAACACATGTCTAGAGAAAAAATATCTTCGATAAACAAACGATACAATTAGCTTGAAACGTCCTCCATACAGCTGGCAATAAAACACCGTTTTTTTTCTTCCACACTGCCACCTAACCTCACTCCTTACCCGGTTTCGTCCTTTTAGGCACCATCCCTCGAGATCAACATTTTTTTTTTAAAAGTCAAAATTATTCATTTTTCTGACCGATTCAGAACAGCATGAAAAATTCCTTCCAAAATGATCCAAACAAGCCTAGGCTTGTTCTGTCATTTTTGGATAGAGGGCATCCCCAATGACATGCAGATCACCTGGAAAGCCATGTCAAAAACCACTGACAGACTGAGTCTTATACCAGGGTTCAAAGGGTTAACCACACTCATGTCCCTGAATAAATAGGGATGTTGGAGGGATGTCTTACGCTATATCACACATGCATTCTGAACATGACTAGTATATTGATTACTTTTTGTTACGGCAGGTGATAGCGTGGGTTTGCAAATATCACACATTTATTGCTTATTGCACACTTTGCTCCCTCTGGTAACGCAATAGCGAGTAATGACATTTTACACTTCAGACTTCCCTGTAACATATTTCTATATTAATTGTGCTCGGGTAAACAACAAACCAGCAGGAATACTATTTATTAATCACTTTTTTTGCCAAAGCCTCTGGTTGTCACCAGATTAATGATGACAGGGAGAAACCCAGAGAATACTAATGATCACTATACTAAGTCTTGAATGAGATATACTTGAAGAAACACAGGTACATATTGCATAGGGCCCCCTCACTTTTGATCATTTTGCATGATAGTATTGCTTTCACACATGATAACCCCTTCAACTGAAATGAATAAGCTTAAAACATTTTTTTGTGTGTAAATCAAGTAATTTTTTGTAGTAGACCATTCCAGGGTGGTTTTATTCCAATGGCTTAGGTTACACAACTGAAATGTACAAAAAGCATACATCTGAGTTTTGTTAATTTCCCTGAAAACACTTCATACTGTTTCATGTCCTTATTTATGTTATCATTATCTAAACATTCTCAATTTACTAGTGATAGGTAAATTTAATTATTATAACCCACAATCGTTTGACGGAAAATGAAGGAAAAAGACAGGAAATTACCAACTGACTTCAAATTCAATCTAGGGTTCTTCTCGGTGGCTATTGTATTATTCCATGGTGTAAAACTCTTTTTAGTGTCCAATCAAAATCCAATCAATCCATTTCAGGTATTTTTTAAGGAATTTTTGTATTTTGGCTGGAGATGTGGCCAGTGTCCCTTTAATATTAATTAAGAAGTCTGTGGCTGGTATTCTCAAAGGGGTTTAACTGTACACCCGGGTTTAAACCAGGGTTAGTCCTACATTAAGTGACCTTTTTCCCTTCCAAAATACTGTGAAAGTTAAATGTGATGGGTTAGAAATTCCTCATGATGGTCATCTGCCCATCAATAGGAAATTTTTTCTTACCCGTTATAGCACATTTTTAGAGTATTTTGGAAGGAAAAGGTCCACTCATGAAGATGAAACCCTGTTTAGACCCGGTTCTAAAGTGAAACTCCCTTCAGAAACCATCCTGTGAGTTTTTGATTTTGAATAAAAATCTTAACTCTACCTTCCAGGGACTCAAAATATATTCACTTAAATCTCCGGATAAGATGCAATAAATCTACAGTTTCCTGCTTGGCCATAGACAAAAATCAATTTGCCCCGAAACTAGTTTGAATTCTATTTCCTTATTGGCAGTGACATTGTTTTTTATGTGTTGGTGTGTGTAATCGAAGGATCACCGAAGGCACCACAAAAGTACATCCGAGAAATGCTTTAAAAGAGTTCAAACTGAATTTGAAATTTGAATATGAGATTCCAGCAAATCTACTAGTAATACCAGAAAAAATGCAAAAATCACGCAAATCTGAATTACCATTTTGGCTGCACTGCTTAAACACAAGCGAACATTTTGAAAATCCACTCTGACCTACAAATTTGTTTTGCATTTATACCACGTCCTCTCCAGCCCCCCGCTGACTATATGATGGTTGACAATACCGAGATATTAGTTTTGACATTGATGATCCGTCTTCTCTCTTCTTGCCAATAAGCAGTACCTTCTCGAACATGATACAAGAACCTTCTCGGCTCTAGCCCCCTGTAGTCGGAACACGTCCTGTCATATAACCAGAGGGGAAAACATAGTCAAAGGGTGATATACGTTTCCTGTCTGTAATGTCCCACTTATGAGTGAGGAGAAACATTCAACATTTGGAAAAAGGCAGATGGTTTAATCTTTGAATTGATTACTTATTCCCTTAGAATTTCATCAACTCGCACTTTTTTTCGCCAGATTGGACTATGTTGTTGAAGCGGGTGGCGAGTCAGATATTCTTTCGCAAATCAATTGGTATCCCAGATGGGTAAAATAGCACGCTGCCAAAATTAACATGTTTACCCCTGCATTTGACAAAATAGGAAAGTGCAATAAAAACTTTTGAGTGGAATGGAGCAGTAGCATTAAAAATAAATGTTATTCGAGAATGAAACTAGTCGTGAACTTATATGTTCACTTTCAGAATTTTTTAATGTTTAATTCTGTATTATGTTGTTTTGAAGTTGAAAATTGCCTGTTAATATCCTACAAGGGTACCCCCCGCCTCATACTTCTAGTTTTAATATACATGTACACATTGTTCAGTCTGCAAGCTATATCCTGCAAAATTGAATATGTGATGGCCTCAAAATGGCAGTGCCCATAAAAGATACCTCACGGAAGATTCAATCATATTATTGTCAAGAGCAAAGAAACCATATTCTTAAATATGCTTTTTTGTCATTTTTATAACACAACACGTCGAGGATGCAGCAGATGATTGAATCTGAATCTGATTGAATCTGCAAATTGAATTTGTGGATGGCCTCAAAATGGCAGTGCCCAAAAAAAGGTGCCCATAAAGGGTACCTCAGGGAGGATTCAATAGATATTGTCGAAGAGCAAAGACTGTTCTTAAATTGCTTTTGTCACTTTATAAACACAGCACGACAGAGGATGCAGCAGATGATTGACTCTGACAACGTTTATTATATCGGACATCAAGGCCGATATTGCTAAGTTCAGTGTCTGCCACTGGAGGTCGCGTTTCAATCTCCGTCACTGTGTCAGTTTTATGATGTAGATGGGAAATGACTTCCAAGTAACAATTACTTGATGACAGATGATGAGCTGAGAAGAGGGCTAATTTAAAGGGATTGTGATTAGGTGGTTTTGAAGCATCTTTAGACTTTGACCGTTTCAGGAAAGCAAAGAGTGGTACTGTTATAAAACAACTCCTGTATGAGACTAATACTTGAGTGCTCCTCTCACATTTACGACCTTTAGACAACCCGGGCTTTTCCTTATGCAGATCCAGATGCGGTGATGCAGGGAGCGCGCCCATGCCCAGCTGCTGTTCTGAATGTGACCGATATCGATCTATACAGTGAACTTTGAATTCATGCGTTCATATTTTCCGAACACAGCTGGGCATGGGCGCGCTCACTGCATCACCGCATCTGCATAAGATAAGCCGGTTTCATAAAGGTCCGTAATTGTGTTGTGTGTGTGTGTGTGGTTTGGGTAGTGGTCATTCGTAGTGATCCTGGATCGTTTGAACTTATACCCTTGTTTTTATTCTTTTTTTTTTTTCGTTTTTTTTTTGTTTCTGCTTGCTTTTCTTCCCTTATGGGCTTTTTGCCATTCCTACTTTTTTGAGATCAAGCAGATTGGACAACTTTCATTCTTTTCATAGGAGGGTGGAGCATGTATAGTGGTAACTAACTGGTAACTAAGTAGCTTAAATTTCAACTGGTACATTGTTGATACAAATATCAATAAACAATTAGCGATTTATTACCAGTGCAAATTTGATGTTTGGACATTTTTTAAATTCAAAGACGAAACATGTTTCAATTTAAAATTGAAACATTAAAGATACAAGAAGCCATTTCATATTAAGTAACTAATCTATCAACTTTAACACACAACAGGTGTGGCAAAAAATCAACCTCATTCTAAAATTTTTTTTTTTAATTTCTCAACTTCTAAAAAGTGCTTTCAAAATTAATGGTTTCATGAACCACGTACAGACTACAAACAATGAAAACAACAAACAAAAACAAACAAACAACCGAACAACAAACAAACAAACAAACATGTATTAGGAGCACGACATCCGCCTTGTTTGAAGTGCTATGTCTTAGTTTCTAAAATAAGTTGTGAAAAGATTACCAAGCCATCTTATTGCAGCCCGTTTTAATCCTCATGCCTAAGAAAATTGTTAGTATTTTAATTCAAACTCAACAATTTAATATAGTAAACAGATAAAAAAGGACTGCTTTATGCCTCCTAAGTGTTTAACATTATGGGGAAAACATTTACTTGATTTATATTTTTTTTCTGAACATCAACATTTGTTAGAAACCGAAAAAACATCTGAATGCTAGCATAGATACTTAATGCACTATTTACTCCCGAAGATGAAAGTATGACGAACATACACATTGTCCTATATTTAGCAAAATCATTTAAACTCTGTTGCCCAACGTGTTTATTGGGTTAAAAACAAGCCTCGAGTCTCGCATCACTTTGTCTGTACTTTCATTTCCACAAGGCCGGAGTTTTAAATTGATATAAAAGGGCATTGACTCCGTACGGCAATATGTGCTGAACCAACTGAACATTAGAGCATGAAATAGTGGAAAACTGCCTGGGAAATAAAGGGGAAGTAATATGCAAAAACTTTCCTCAAGCACTTTCCTATTAAATACATCTGCTTGGCCTGCGAGGGTTTTTTAATCAAATAAGGCAGTGGGTATTTATAATGCAGGAAAAATTATATGCACTTTTTAGTATCTCTTTCTGCATTGTTCCTATTTACAACGGCAGTAGAAATTGGAGTTTAGTTAAATAAGTGATCAAGTGAGCTTACTGTGAATTCATCCCATTTTATTTTGTCATGTTACTTTTTGTAAATTGTAACATTAATATTGATGTTCTTTTTGAACAAAGGAAAGTGATTTTTAAAATATCATTTGCAAAGTGATTGGCAGAATCTCTTTGAAATCTTTCTAATTAAAAATACTGATTATCATTTTATACCTCAAGTTATTTCAAATTATCTTTCATACCAATAAAAAATTACCTCAATAAGATTGCAAAATTTAAAATTTGTTCCTGGCAAAAAAAAATCATATTGGGGACAGAAAGTGGTGGTGACCAAGTGCAAACATTCAAAATTTGTTTTAGAATTTGTCAGAGTTTCTAAAATTTATTCAACAGTTGGAAATTTAGGAAGAGTGATGAAAATTCAGAATTACAAAACGGGGAAATGCAAAGGATAATTTGAATAAGCGTCAAATGTGTCATCTCTTAGGCATAAAGGCGTAACTTGCATACGAGCTGACCAATAGGCATAGCTAATACAGCGTGACATTCACGCTTCGTCCTGGTTAAGCCGTAATCACTTCCTT
Source organism: Ophioderma brevispina (assembly GCA_023653785.1). Classification (NCBI taxonomy): domain Eukaryota; kingdom Metazoa; phylum Echinodermata; class Ophiuroidea; order Amphilepidida; family Ophiodermatidae; genus Ophioderma; species Ophioderma brevispina. The sequence goes on from JAMKCH010016179.1 coordinate 18,695, forward strand.
AATCCATGAGCGACAATTTCCTATGATCTCGCTCTTTTACCTAAATTAAATAAAAATTCAATGAACGTACTCTCTTGTCACATTTTGTAAATCCAATCTTTCAACTTCACCCCTTTGTGAATCAGTTGCGATGGGACTTGATGTGGAACTGCTTGTTCCTGTGTTAATACACAAGGTTGCTTGATAATTACATATGGCACCGACGTAATCGCGCCATTGTAATGATGATTTCAGAATTTAGCATCATTCAATTTGTGCTTCGGGTTTGGTGCAAGTGCCGTCATAGAGAGTTTGTTGACCAGCATTTGACCGCTTTATTAGTCACCTCAACCATTATTTGTGCAAATTCCCTCTTCCAGTTGAAATAAATTACCCAACTGTTAAATCATCAATTTTAGCCCTTTCTTTCAATATGTTAGGTAAAGAAATCGGTGAGTGACTAAGTTGAAAACAAAATAAGCCACCTCTGTAGCATACTATTAGCATATTAGTATGGGGGGAAAGTGCCCCCTGCTCATAACCCTTCCCCACCATCCCCCAATGACCAAAATGAACTGACCTTTTGTTAGCCGTGTTCTATGGAGACGAATCCCAAATAATGGGGGGGGGGACAATTGCCCCTGCTCAGAACACTGTTTCCCCCACCATCCCCCCCATGAACAATGAACTAACCTTTGTACATGTCTATGGAGAACAATCCAATCCGCCCTCCTAAAATGGCCTTGGTACCCCTTCTTCCCACCCCCCCATTTTGCAAAGGGTCCTGGTTATGCCACTGCTGGTAGCCCTCCCTCAATTTGCTCAAAACTATGGCAATGTTCTTGAACAAGCACTGTGTGGACCTTATCAGAAGTTCTTTGCCAAAAATCATGCAATTTATACCCCCTATAAGATCCATCACCTACTTTCCAGAATTGGATGTTAAATGAATTGAGGTCAACCAGTCCCCAGTGAACCTTACATGCACCAAGCTGGGCCAAGTGGGGCTAGTAGATGTTTATGGTTGTGACTTGCCTGATCAAAGCAGTTTGTGGTCCCTGTACTAATTTCACAGGAGATATAAATTCCTTTTGTTCTATAAACTGTTCATAACTTGGGTAACAAGCTACCTGATTTTACCTAAGTTTAATGAAGATGTAGCATTTCGAAGTGAACATAATGCAAAAATGGCAAAATTAAATACAGCTGTCATGCCACTCATTCCCTTGTTGTGTCAAAGCTCATTTGCAAGTTGTGAAAGTCTTTCTCAAGAGGACACAGCTCAAGATTTGACACATGCACCCAGTACTTGCAACCGCAACTTTAATGCAACAATCAAGTAGGACTTATTCTCCATTTCATCTGTTGACTATTTCAGATAATGCTACAGCAAAACCTAAACGGTGCTTTGGATCAATCACAGAATGCATTGCAATGCCAATGTTTCTGATACTTACGTACTAAACACATGTCAGTGCTTAGGGATAAATGTGTTCAAAATGTTTAAGAACCACAAGACATTTCATGATCATGCTAAAAATCCCAGGGTTTATGTGTTAAGAATAGGATATTTGTGGGATCACATGACCTTATTGAAGTGAAATTTCCCAAAACTAGTGCAATTGTGGGATTGACTCAATACCTCCCCTGACAAAAAGCATAGGCTTAAGTACCAGCTTACTCACCTCTAACAACCAAATCACCAAGGAATTCAGGTCTCTCTGTAGAAATAAACAGAACAGAACATGACATGTGTCAATTGATTTATTTTACTGGAAATACACGGTTAACTTAAATCTTTCAGACTAGAACCTCAAAATTTCCTAATACAATGTTTTATACTTTTAATTTATTTTCCCGCTCCCCTTGATCTCCTAAGGAGTTTACAGAACTTGACTTCCAGAAAAGAGTGAAAAGCTACGTGTTTTTTTGACCAAATTTCCTCATTATATTTCTTTCTTCCTCACAACATTAAAAGGTGTATTTCATGATCCTAGCACCTCATTTTGTGTTTATGGTTCTCTAGATATGCACGAGAAAAGGTTATTTCCAAAATTTCAGTTGATTCTGATGGTGCGTTTTCATGTTATGAGCACATTTTTGTATCGGTGCCCCCATATGCCACTGCATTGTAACCATTACGGACAGACAATACAAAATGATGAATTTCTTACCAAAGTAGATAAAATTTGCATTAAGATTAAGGCACACATACTATACTCTGGCCAATGGTAAAGGATATAAAAATCTCAACTTTTTAGGTGGGTCGTTAGGGGGAGAGAGGGGAGGCTTGTGGATCACAAAATTCCCTTTAAAAGGTATAACCAGTGATGTTCTGGTTTTTTTTTTACCAAAAAAATATTTTTCATTATATTGAAGATGACATTTGGAAGGTGGTCAATTTTTGATACAGATCAAATTTAGAATAATAATTTATCTCTATGTGGCATAGAACAATTTTAAGATTGCTGGCAACATCTTGCGAGCATGTGAGATAACTCAAGGAAAGTGAAAATGGGTTGGGGGAAGGACCGGAAGGAGGGTGGGTTCGTGCTTCCCAGTTCTAGCTACTCCAAAAATACTGCAGAAAACAACCATCACCACACGCACCATTTAAGGGCATACATGCGATGAGCAGCCTTACTTTTGATGACATGTATACTAACCGCCTGAGTTGCGTTGTGATTGTGTGTGTCTATATATACCATGGTCAAATAGAATTCTCTGTAAATATTTAAATGTACTAAAAAGGGACAATTCCGAAACATGCAAGACGGGTAAAAGGTCAATGCATTTTTCAGTATATCAGTCAGCATAACATTATTAATCATAGTGACAGCGTCCATCTAAAATCAGCTGTCTTGTCTTGGTTGTATTCTACTAATACAATTAAGATAGGTACAATTCACTCAGCAGTGCCCTGTAGTTAATGTTTATGAGAGATTCAATCGAGGTAAAAAACTTTGCTCTCGCACGTCACGACGGCCCCGTACCCTCTGGTCGCAAGAAGTATGGTGTTTATGTGACAGAGCAGAAGAAGTGCACGCACACTAACCGCAACCCCGGCCTCAGTTGTATGCAAAATAACTGATGCTGCTATAAATATAAACCATTAAATGTCTAATGCATAAAGCATGTTTCCCCCATTTCAAAATGGTTTTAAGCAATCATTTCCCTCCTGGAACAGTAAAGAGTTTAAAATAATGCAAAAATGCATAGATTGTGTAAGGCTGCTAAATTTTAATTATCATGTTTTATAATGACATGGGATCCTGTCGTTTCAGATTTCAGGCTTAAATGTATAGGTCAAGTACAATGCTCAAATGTGCAAGAAAAATCTTACACCTATCTGTAGGGTTTGGGCATGTTAATATTATTCTTACTGTAATCTGCTTATTTATTTCCAGAATAAACACGTATGTATATTACTGTAATCTGTCATTTGCCAAGAAAACAATTTTAGTAGAGCAAATGTGGCATCATTTAATGGCATTCCAAAATTCACTGTTAAGTATCATGCCTAGTTCATCTATGAATGTCACTTCCAATCCACAATTGAATAAAGTCAAAATTTGCCAATTTTTTGCCATAAACATTTATGTGGTCCCAAACATTTCAATATATTTTCATCATCCCCTTTCTCCCTCTTTCTCTCCTCTATCCTCAATGGACAGGCAAGAATAGGGGGGCACGCCCGTTCAAATAATCCTCCCATTGAAAATAATGGTAAAAGGCTTAATTAATATAAGTTTTTTTGACCCCCGTGACATATTATTTGAGGTGGTTGTTTTTGAAAAAAAAAAAAATATCTATATCAGATAAGGATGGGAAATTGTAAAAATCTTGTTCATTGATACCGATACAGGATAGATTCTGAGGTACTGGCACTTGAAACAGCGCTTACCACTTTTTTCAACACGACGCGTAAACTATTGTGGCATCCGAGCATGGGGGCACTTCGAAGGCCTATTTCTTGCAGATTCAAATTTATTTTCTGATATTCCAAGTATTGAACATTGTTAAATACTCATTTTCATATTATAACACTTTTAACAATCAACGATATCTTTGTACCATGCCACAAATTTTGCTTACAGGCCGATCTATGTTTTTACTGGGAACTACCCACCTTACTACAAAACATGGAGCCGATTTAATGTTGGGCGCCCATAGGCAGATACTGAGGTCTAATTTCCAAGTCGCAAAGTCAACCCCAAAACCCAAGCCTTCCTAAAGATCTGAATATGTCTAATGCGTAAATCCTGGGATTCATGTAAGCAACTTAGCTATTTTCTTACTACATCTTCAAATTACTGACAATATGCATGCCGTCCAAGGAAAGACTGAATAGGGAAGTATTAGTGCATAAGAAATGGGTCACTGAGAGAATTTCTGGCCCTCCATAACGCCATGTTGATTCATCTATTTTTTGAGTCGAGAAATGCTACCAGATTGCAGCCTAGCGATTTCCGGTTATAGTTTAAAACTTGGCCCGTATCGAGGGTCTTCCACTTTTATTGCTCCTTAATGGCCTGTTCAGCTGTGCATGGTTTTAATTCTGATTGACATCTTAAAGATTGCAGGATGTTGTGTCATTCCAGGAAGGTTCAATGGAACCATAGTTCCTCTTTCTCCATTCTTGATTAAGGTCTACAAGGCTAGCAAGATAGGCCTCTATCCTGAGTAGTAATCTTAAGTGCGTAATTTATTTCTATGTACGTTGTTATCACCGAGATACATTCGAAACTGGAATTAACTGAAATGTATCGCAAACCAGGATTAACATGAACTCAACTGCAACACGGAAATACATTAGCAATGCCACCAAAAACATCCTATGGCTCTCAGTCACTGATATGATGCGATTTTACTAAGGGGGATTCCCGCCACTCTGAAACACATGAAAAGTAATATTCATTGTACCAAAATACATACCAGACGGCCTTTCTACATTATCATTACCTACGCAAAGTTCAATGCTGCTCTGTAATCAGCAAGTCAAGTATTAACCTTTTTGAGCAGTTATGACATCAAGTTCCTTCTTATGCTCAAAATGTCGGAGGTTTTAGAAAAGTAATTTCATGGGGATGGATAGACAAAAAATGCTACAAATAAAACATGCGGTTGCTAAATGGGCAGACAGACATGTTTGGCAAATGATGCACGACTCTGCTATTGATATATTAAAATATGATGTCAAAATCCAGCAAAATGTCATCTCGCTCTTAAATGGGGACAAAATCAAAATATTTCATGCATTATAAGTGTGCTTCTTCTTAGAAAAGTTACAGAATGATATATGACCTAATAACATCATGGCATAAACCATTTGTAAACCATTTAAATGTCAAGTTCACCCTTCTTCAGAGAAAACCCACAATGCCTTCACCGGTTATAGTAGTACACAGTAAACCCAAGCACGCTATCACTACTTACTTCAAGCCCAATCATCGACTCTGGATCTCCTTGGACGTGTACGGCCAGGCCTCGTCTTGCGTTCATTCGTGCCGTATGTGCCGGCAACCGTGGGTCATGCAGTCCAAAGCATCATGGATAAACATAGTAAGCCGTTCGCGTTTCACGTTAACATGCTTTGTGCAATCTGGTAGTGAGTGAGTTACGAAAAAGCGGAGAAACGAGAAAGAGGTGAAAGGCCAAAATGTATTTTGTGAATTACTTGGCTTGTGGCAGATCGGTAAAGCTTTTGCTTTGTGGCATATGGCAATAAAGCTTTATTGTACTTCTTTGATTCATCGAGACCTGCAAAATTGGATCTTATAATAAATATACACAGGACAACAGCAATTGCATGCCAAGTTGTGGCTTGGATGTAAGGATTTTATCCATCTTCAACTATTAGTTCTCATGAGCACAGAAAAAAAAAATGACAATTTTAAAAATGGTTTGACACTACTTCGGCATAACCGCAACTCAATTATAACTTATAAGAATATGAGAGGCAACAGGTTTATTCTGCAGAAATATATCTTTAGGGAATCGCTTGTTTTGACGATATTATGTATGTAAGTCATATGATAAGTGTTAGATTAAGACTCGGCATTACAAATCTGTCAACAATGAAACAATTATTTGTATTTCTTATCGAGTAGTTTAGGAAGAAAAACACACAAGATCATGGTGTTGTCTATCTAATATGAGATATCTTATGCGTCGTCATGTAAGGGAGTACGGTTGCATGTAAACGTTTTGCTTTTTAACTAATAAAATGGAATCAGAAATATTCAGCGATTAAAACCAACAAAAATAAATAAAATGAAAATAAAGATAGGAGTGTTGTTTTGCCTATCTAATTATTGTGTCATATTGGATGGGCCATCCAAATTTTATGTAGTTGTGCCGGAATCCACTACTCAAAATATGTTAGGGGGTTTTTTGGGTCTGCCAGGGGCTAAAAAATAAAAAAATGCTAATGAAAGGTAGGAAAAAATACTTTCTTTGCTTTTTGTTTGAAAAATCGGAGCTTCTGTCCAAAGTTATGATCGAAAAGTAACTTCAAAGAAAACTGAAAAAGTTAAATATCGCAGCTTGGAAAAAAACATAAATACATAAGAACAGAATAAGAAATTTCGATCGCGAGTACATTTTCGACCCATAACTTGGAACGGAAAGTACGCATTGTTGCAAACAAAAGCAAAAGAAAGGTATTTTTTCCCTTACTTTCAATTTGCAGTTTTTTATTTTGAGCCCTTGAGACCCAAAAAACCTATCTCACACTACAACACTGGTCTGAAACCTAACAATGTTTCTTTTTATGTCTATAAGCGTGAACTTGCGGCCCCTTCCATGACACTTTATTTGAACAACAGCTATAAACAACAACCTGGGTTGTTATTGACAGAAATATCAAGAGGTTGTATTGTCTGATTTATGCAAATTACAGCAATATGAAATGGAGATATAAAATACAGCCCACAAAAAAACATTTACTTCTTCATTTTTTCCAAGTAGAGGTAAACACCTTACATGTTCTTCCTTCTAATTTCCTTCAGAAAAGCGATAAATCTTGCCAGAGTTGATGATTTAAATTTGTCAGTTCAAAACAAATTCTGAATCGCAAATATTATAAGTTATCCCCTTGGGAAAAGTAAGCGGTGCGAGTGGTAAAACAAACAAAAATAAAAATGATGTTAGTGGCTTTTAATCTACCCGCGATGGATTGCAGTTAAGGTATACGAGAGATGTAGCAAACACATCGGCAATCTGATCTTATCTGAAAACTCTTGTCGCTTGCTTCTTTTATTGGCAACACAATAGAATATGCAGACCAAATTTTAAAGCCTGGGGGAGAGTACTAACCTCGGTAATGGAAATTTAAACCTATTGTAAAGCGTAAGACTAAGCAGTGCTATTCTATATATGGAATACTGTTGGTTACTGCTGGAAAACTATTTTTTGAATTAAATAAGATACCATAATACTCATAGTTTGTCAAAAGATTGGAATAAATTACAACAAAGATGAAATACTGGATAAATTGTAATTTTGGTGCAATCAACTATGTATACTTACTGTGGAGAATTTTTTACCTGGGTTAAAGTGGACTAAATTTGTGATTTCTGTACAGATGTTGTATACACACTAAACAAATATTTCACTTTCATTGTTTAAATTCTCTATGCAAAAACACTGTAAAAATTATGTACAGCAAACATTCTGAACAATAGAAAATCTGTAACTCGGGGAGGTGCGTCGCAAAACAACGACATGCCAAGGGGGAAACCAACTAAAAGGATAATGAAACTCTATACATGTTTACTACATTTGGTTACAGGGAGGTGGGGTCTACTGAATCAGATTGTTTTGAATATTGTTTTGAACCATCAGTGAAACTTGCAATTCGTGCGGCACATTACAGAGGAAATAGGGTGTCAGCTAAACAAAAAACCAGTTATGTTTAAGAAATGATATGTGATTGTTCAAGGCCTCCCACTAATATGTTGTTTGGTTCTAAGGACTCCAATAATATGTTGATGGTTCAGGGCGAAATAGGTGCCAACCTAACATAATAGTTATGTTTTAGGACTCTATTTATACATGATTGGTTACCTTTGGGGACTGAGCAACACACAGGTAAAATTTAACTATTCGCATGTGTTTGTCACCATAACGCCTCTATAATTTGTCATTACCATCCACCTTATGCTTGGGGAGCGTTAGATATGATTTTATATAATACAAACTGATTTATTGGACTTTGTCAGCATTGGTGTACTCTATCATAAGGAAGATTGTAGGCCTCGGCATATCTGGCTAGCTCTCAGTGAATGAAATTTCAGATGTGTGGACATGTTACCAAATAAAAAATAGTAGAATACGGTAGTAATGCTATGCCCAGTTACCTTCACTAATAGCCTGGACAAAGGTCAACAGGGTTTAGGATTCAAAGACTGAACAAATAATATGAAAAAATGTGCCGACTAATGGGTGACAGTTGACCAACCCTTAAATATCTGTGGTGGTAGTCTCTTACTCACTCTTAATCTACTGCTTATGTCAATTAAAGACCAAAAAGCTCAGAAATGTCAAGGCGGGACATCACAGCTGAGTCAGAGTATAATAATGCAACAGCTTAATTTAGAGATGTCCAACACTGGAGCAAACAGTAATTTATCCCAACTAGCATTAAATAGTTGCAAAAAACAATCATTGAAGTGTCCAGAGGGTGAAAACAGTGTCAAAGCAGAGGTAATGAGGCGCATTAGGTAAATGCTTCTCGAGAGTCAGTTTACATTTATGTATTCTATGCAAGAAAGGTGACAACCGCAAATCTAAGAAATTGATTTTAAACAGGTACAAGATACGTGGTTGCCTCTACTGGAATTTTCTTCTTAAGATGAAGGTCAGTCCATATTATCAAGGGAGAGGGGTTGGGACACAAAACACTCAGGACATCATCACTTAAGAGCACTAACCAGTATTAAAAATCAACTTAATCAGGCACGTCCAAAGATTTTGTCATGCTAAGTACACTAACGACCATACCGAGGAGGAAGAGATTAAGAGTCCATCTGAACTGACTTACAAATCAAAAGATGGTTGTATGATGATATCTTCATTCTATGCTTACACACACAGACCCAGGACTTATAATTCTTAGGGGTCATGGTGGTAATGAAATCAATTCTGGCATTCAATTCACTATTTTAGTAAAATACCGTGATCCAGAAATGAAATCGGAGATGGGAAGATGAGTTGTGTCTTGAGTAAAGGCCAAATCAGTCGGAAAAGATGACAGACCGGTGGACCAGATTTGGTTGGGATACGGGTAACGACACTGAATATTTACAAGTGAAAACAAGCTCTCTTTTCTTCATTCATCAAGCTGTTAATTTGTCCGGTAATACAGATGGTAAGAAACATACTTCAAATCAAACCTAGACTCAGAACTATATAAGACAAACCAAGACTATTTTGATCATTGCAAATTCTCCTTTTTCACATGTGACCAAGGCCTTGCAAATTTTCTGATTTATGGCAAGCTTGACTGCCTGCAATACGAGCAACCCTTTTTTTATTTAAGGTTCTTTCATGTTCCCGCACCTCCGTTTCATTTATTTGTTCACTAGATATCCTTGATAAAAGATTATTAACAAAATTTTGAAGTTGATTCCAATCTTGCGGTTGTGTTTCTGAGCAATTGCTTTTTTTCCCACGATCCCATAGGCCACTGTCTGTAATTTCCTGTCCTGTAAATATGTAAGATTAGGTACACATTGATTACTAATTTACGGTTCATATGTTATAAAAATTTCAACTTTTTTCAGGTAATCGGGGGGATTAGATAGTGGATCACAACGCCCCTTTTAATGTTCAAATCACATTGTGGAGAATGAGACAAATGGTGAATCATATGTGCATCCTCTCTCATATAAAACACATACTAGACAAATGCATTTAATCTTCAGTGCACCATTAAGAATACACCGTGTTCCTCTTGAAATATTCAACTCCTAAAGACTTAAAAGCTACCAACGATGAATACAAGATAAGACTAGTACTAATAGAAGCACTACACTCCTTGCTCCTGCGCACAATAATCCAAACACTGACATCTTAACACTTAACCGAATTCCCATTCCATGTTAAATGTAACTTGGGAAATACTGGGACCCCGAGCCATCCTGGATCAGCCTGGCACAAAGTATTTTCCTACCATTATAATATAAAAAACAACAGGGCAAACCACGTCAAGCCAGGTATACTCTAAGATGCGTGAATGTCCTCCAACCAACACAGTGTCTGTGTTTTTCGGGCTTCCTCTATGTGATCAAATTCTGTTCTCACGCCCTGCCTCTTTTGATCAGCTAGTTGATATTACGCCTGCAATGCTACGTCTGCAAAGGGCTTGCGAAGTTCTTTTCTTTAACATGTTCCGACAGTTTTGCCTTCATCATTTATTTGTCTAATAACTCGTACACGGCCCAATCCACGTCACGTCCTTCCAGAATGTAGGCTAGATTACACTAATACATTCTAGGAGGTGGTTCTAAAACTTAAGGTACTACCTCTAAAACCCCCAATCAAAATAAATTAGCAAATATATATAAATAGCACATTTCGACCATTTTTTAAAATAAATTTTTATATGTTCGTATGGTTATAAATTCCGTTTTTCCATGAAACCACTGATATATCCTCAACAGTTATGTTATAGTGCACATTATATTATGTTATATTCACATTATTATGTTATCGCGCACATTTCAGTAATGTTATTCTTATTACAGGTTCTCTTTTAAGAACGTCTGGATTCTTCGAATAAAAAAAAATGAAAATCTAACCATTTTTTGAATACAAGGGAAAATTTTACACACAATCCTTATGAGTTAAGATCACCCCTTGAACAAATATACTTTAGAGCCAGTCCTTGATAACCAAGACAATCTCAATACCACAACTGCTTGGATTACCCTGTTCAAATCTACAGCGGAATAAAACAGTAATATATGACCTCTTTCCTAGACCACAAAGATTGACTCCAAGCCAGTGTAAGCCATTTCTTGCCTTGTACACATCACGCAAGTCATGAATGTGTGATCCCTAATTACTGGCATGCATGAAATCATGGCTCAAATAACAACATCCTATTGCATCAGCAATCTTCCATGAAAATTCCCTTTAGCTCCATGCTTTCATTCAGAGAAGCCTCTGGCACTACTGCGCACTATTATGATTGGTTACTCGGCAGGTAATATCAATTCATGAGCAAATCAGAAAGATCATGTAAGAATGTTGGTATGGTGTACACAGAGATATAGAACTATTTTTATTGGTTCCTCAGAGTCCTAGCTCATGTTGTATCCTGTACTGAACCAATCAGACAGATTGTATCATGGTGGTTACTTTGTTCTGTCTCGAGTTTGGGGGTGACTCATAGACGCGATCTGCATTCGCTCTAGCGTTTGGATTGCATCGCCTTTGTTCGCTGTGCTTACTTGCAGCACTTCCCAGGTCGACGGGTGCATTTTCTCGGGTGCATAACCTAACACGCGCAGTGACGTCCCGCCCCCAAACTTGCGATCGAACAGAGTATAGTGCCAAGAGGGTCATTGTCATATTTTGATTTGAATGACCCCATGAGTACTATCTTCTGATTGGTCCAATGGAACTTATGTAATTTATTGAGCCAATCAGTAACATGGTAAGAATATTGATAGGCTGAAGAGAGCTATAGTTTAAATATTTGGAAACTGCATTTTAACTTGTTATTGAATTAAGCTTATGATGTAATTACCCAATCAGAAAATGCTGTATGAAAGGCATGTAGTTAGTATCTCCCTTTAAATTTCAGGTTATGGCAGGTGCAATGCATTAGAGACATAATGCCTACCTTTCCACGCAAGATGTGGAAATTTTAGGCAATAGTCTGAATCTACAGGTAGTACCTGTTCATAGTGAGAGTAACCAAAATACACTCACATCCAAAGCTTCATGAAATACTAAGAAACATGGAGCCCATACCTGAAAAAAGAGATACTGAGGATCGCTGCGACAGGCTTGAGTAGATACTCTCCAAGTGGCAACGCGTGACCCAGGCTAGTCTGGACACTGTTTTGAAGAACTCGCTGTTTGAGGTTTTCTTTGTGCACTTGTAATGACCTCCACGGCTTTGGGGTAGTTGGTGCAGTATTCTGTATATACACTAAAATCTCTCTCCTGTAGCACATGATAAATTGTTATGAAATGGATAAATTGTGAGAGGATATTGAAAATGTGTTTCCTTTCCCTCCCCTTTGTTTAGTATTATTTACATTTGGAAGACATCAGCTAAATATCACTGGTTTTGTTCTGATGTAAGGTGGTTATTTTGTTAAGGCAAAGTAACTGTGCCTTGTATTTTCATGCCATATCTTCATACACCTGATAAGGATTCATTAACTCACAATAAGCAAAAAATAATCACTACTCATACTTTTCCTGAGTTCCATTGTGGATCTTTTCATGATAGGATACACAATTTTGGTGAATGATAACTTTCATAGTATAATGAGCTTTAAAAGGACAACTTATCTGAGGATCAATTTAAAACCCTAATCTGGAACAAATTACATACAGATATCTGATCCTATTCGACCCAATGTCTTCCTTTAAATATGTTGTGGCAAAAATGGTGAAATATCCTCTGACAAAGAATTTAGGGGTGGGGTTGTTAAGAAAGATTGAAATGTTAAAATTAGCAGTGACCTCCAAGTATAATAATTCATCACCTTGCCTAAGCTTTAAACATTTTCCCTTGAGATCTGTGGTTGGGCCCCTTCTGGTGGAGAATTGTTGCCCGATCATTCAATAATGCCACGAAATAATTGAAATCCCTATCAACATGGGCAAAGCCTATTTTGCAAGCATAGCAGGTCAAAGAACCCTAGTGCACTATGAATAATGTGCATGTGGGCCCATATAAATCAAGCCTGATTCACCTGTCATGCACACAACATCCACACAAATACTCAAATAGTATGAGTGAATGTCCGTGAATGTGAACGCACCCCCTGGCTTCTCGCCTGTGTTTTGTTGCCTTCCCATTTCACACCTGAGTAATTTGCTATTTGCAATGGCAATGACAGCCTAGCGTTTGTCTGGGTACCACTGGCAGAATGCAAGCTGTTTTGAGTGCTCTGCACAAAAACAGATTTGCTTATAGATTCTGTCTTGTGTCAATTTATTTGGAATCAAATTAAAGGGTGGTTTCAATCTTGAACACATTTTCTTCTCAGGGTCAAAATCTGCAACCAAACAGGCAATATATCTTCCAGATTCAAGACTGAATCCAGCAAGTCATCAAATCTTATACTATTTCGCTATTCCACACCCCAGGATTTACCATCAAAAGTCCCCGGTTCGAATTAACAAATGTGTATTTTTTACACTACTTGTAAGTAGTAGTAAAACCAAGTTTTAAATCTGGGTTTTGCCCGTAAACGGGGTGCCAATCACCTACACTTGCCGCAAGCAACCACCCTTCCTTCCCTCCTTCTACTTCACCTGATTCATGCATCCTCCTCCTCAACCCAATACCCTCTACTCTCCTCCTCCAAAACTTATTTGTATTCATTCAAATTCAACCACATACTCGAATTCAGTCTCTACAGTAAGATTTGGCATTTTCAGGTCTCAATTTAATAAGCCCGAGACAATTATGAGACCCAAGCTTTGCGCACTGAAGGTTAACTATGTACACAAGGGCTGAATCTTCCATAGGCCGGTTGTTAGCCATTACCGATCCTTTCAAATGTAGTTACCTCTGGTACAACACTGAACTGACTATAGTCAAATCCCATGCATACTATTGCATAGTGGTTTCAACAGTGAGGATAGGGAGCAGCAACCATTTCTGGAATTACATTCATCATCAGTTTTATTATCACTGCAATTCTGTCAATCACTCTCATTTTTCAATGTCTACATTGTTCATAGAATTCACAATTTGAAATGATCAAGTCATCTTCAATTCATAAATTTTCAAATTTATTTCACTTTCCACATCACAACAAAATAAGTTCAAAGGCTTATGGTGACTTAACTCAAATGCCATGGGATCCAGTTCTGCTAGGAGGCACTGCAGAACCCAGTACCAGACAAGTGCACAAATTTGGGACGCACAATTTGAATGCATCCATATTCATATTTTTCATATTATTTATTTCCACATCACAACAAAATAAGTCAAGGCTTACGTGACTTAACTCACAATGCCAATGGGCAAAGGTCAATTTATATCCAGTTCTCTGCTAGGGCAGTGCAGAACCCAGAAGTACATGACATAAAGTTCCCAATTTGGGTCTTTGCACTATTTTCTGTTATTTATTTCACGAATGCACCTATAATGGTACTATGCATGCTATTTATTATCAAAGAAAACAAACCTTTTCTAAGAAGCACTCTGCTATTTCAACTGCATCGTTATGCACTTCTAATTCTGTCCAATAACCTGCAAATAAAACCGAGAAAATTCTGAGATATGGTGAACCAAAATGAAACTATAGACTTGATTAATACTTAACCCCCACATTCATGGTGCATTTTGAGGTTCATCTGAACAATCTTGAACATAACCGCAACAACACATAAACTCAAGGTGGTAAAAATTAGGCTTTCCTAATTTAATATTCACAGGGCCATAGAACGGGGCAGAAACTGGGAGCACAGCTCTCAGAAGTGGCACAAATATTTTGTGAGGACTTGTTTTAAAACAAGTGCATTTTACAATCGTTTCTCGAACTTGTTTGTCACTGCTTTGCGTTCCACATTTCCCTTCACTTCTTGCTCAGTTGTCCCTCTAGGACTTTGACCGTGGTTTTTTGACCTTTATACCCTACATGACAGCAATTCTATGTTGACCTAAACCCGAGTTGTGGTGGCAACTGAAGTTTCACACAAGATCAATTTGAAAAGGTTAGCCGAACTAACATAACGGACATACATCCTTGGATTAGTGCGGGGGTGAACCCAGATTTGAAAAACGTCAAAATTACCGGGGGCTGAAGGCCTGAAACTTTGTTCGAAAATGGGCTGATTTTACAATATTTTGCAGAATTACCGGGAGGGCAGCGCCCCCTCCCTGATCCTCGCCTGTAGTGCTGCCTCAAATTCCCTCAGTAACAAAACAAATCTGTTACAAATATTGCTGCTTTTTCATTACTTTCTTTGGGTATATACACAAAATTGGCTGTCCTAAAGGCTATTTTCACAGCCCTAAAAACCTATGAATCACCCAGCTAGTAATGTTGAAGAACTCACAGAAAATGTTCTACATATCCTTAGATTTGCTGTGGCAGTTTCCCAACACTGAAAGCAAAATTTATTCTAATGCCTCTCTTCCACAGTAGGTCTATTCAAGTACAAACGACACATAGCACATTAAAAGTAGGTGACGTTGAAAACCATCTTTCATCGTTCCCTGTACATGGGAATATGGGAATATTGCATGCTTCTAGTATATGACATATTACAACATTACAGAAGAAAAAAAAAATCTGTCAATGTTTCACTTTTCAAACACTAATTCATCTTCTTTGACATATTAAAAGGTCTAACCTTCATATCTTGACACTCAATAGGGGCATCGGTCTGGCCCTTGAGTCCATGAGGTGATTCATAACCTTAACCAAGATAAATCATAAACAGGTACGCTATGAACAATTTTTGCACATTATAATTTGAACAACAGCTGCCTTTGTGCATGAAGAGATGATGGTGAGGTATAAATATGCATTCCGTAGCAACGTGAAGGATGCAATATATATGCGTGACTTGGCTAATTCCACCGCAGAGCAACCCCCAAGTCTTATGCGTGGAATCAAAATTCATGAATTTCAGACATTCTTGTTCTCTCTCTCAATTACTTGAACCATTTAGTGGCGCACCCAGTTTAAGAGAGTCAAGTCAGGGTTAGGGTCTAGACATAAAAGCACTCACATTTGTTGAAAATATGAGAATTTCTTGAAAATTATAGCATTGCTATTTGTCAAAGATAACTGTGATGAATTAAGAGGATTTAAAAAAATAATTTCATTATTAGAATTTTCTAAGTGATCACTTAACAAGTACACATCTTATCTCAGATATCTTGATACTGACACCTGTACAAGCAGTTACTGTTGAGAAATGGTTAGGAAAAAAAAATATTTACTGATGTAGTTAGGAAAGTACAAGACACATAAAGAATAAGAAATTGGACACATGAAAGAGAAAGATTAGTAAATTACCGGGTGCATATGTATGCAATCACAAGAGCTTGGGTTGATCGTGAATGTATGTAAGAGCTCTATGAAAATTGAGCTAAAATATGACAATCTTAGGTGGGGAGGAGTTGTAGTTCATATTTCCTGACAGCATTGACAGAAATATAAATGTGCTCATCATAATATAAGTATGAAATTAGAATATGGAAGTACAGCGACAATGAATATATCTTGTAAGCTCAGTTGATCAGTCATGAAATCATGAACCTATAAATAGCTATAATATATTTGCATATTTGACATAACATGAACTGTCATGTAGGTAAATTGATAGTCACGAAATTCAAGAGTTAGTTAATACTAAACATCGGTTAAAAGCCAAAATATGCAAATATATCATTATTAATATGAATATGTAGATTTTACATCACAAGGACATGCAACGGGCATAAACAAGTATGAAATGTATTGCCACTGCTAGGAAGCTAGAAAAAAATTTTAACCTAAGTGTGATAAAACATGACAACAAATATTAACCTTAATTGACCCCTACATATCTTTAACTGTCCCCCAGATTTACCACTATTGCAAGAGTACATAAGCACCGTAAGAATCAACCCGATCTGACACTGCCCACTAAAAATAAACAAAAATTTAACCAAAAAAGGCGAACTGACAACATACATGGTTCCTTCGACTGACCTAAAATCACCTTTAGTGGGTCACTGAATGCATTCATGTCAGGCAGTCTAACATTATTCCACCACAATGACGTGAGAAAGAAAAGAGCAAAAACTGTCTATTAGTATGGCGACATGTTGTCGCCAATGGTGACAAACCCATTGAGGCGACATTTACACAAAGTACTTTGGATAGAGATCAACTTAATTGGCAAATCTAACTGGCATTAATAAGCCAAACTATGATTAATACATAGACAGTATTTAGGAATCCTTAGATGACAGATAACAATTTCCTGAATGGCTGGAATATGTGCAAGTGCCACAAGACTGATCGTAGATCCCGCTTGAGCTATGGTTAATATTGCTGTGGCGACCTGTGCTTTCCTTTCTAAAATTTAGTTTAGGCCCTCTAACTTTGCTATGTGTGTATTACAAAATTGCATTACCTAATAATTGAATCCAGTCTCGCATAATCTGGGTAGTAGTGTGTCAATGAGAAAGCTATGGAATGGAATTATTTGCAGCCTGGTAGGGGTCTACATGGGTTGCAAAATTAACACGGCTGTCGACGTGTCGCGATTTAAGCGAACTTGGAGTGGTCGGGTTCGCTTTTTAGCCCAGCTCAAAGTTGTCGCGTGTCGATCTTTATAATGTGTGCCATCGGATGTCGAGCATTTATTGGCATCGCATGTTGGATTTTTCTACACAAATGGGCCCAGGAAAATACGCATTTAGAAAGCGCTATTGACGAGTTGTTGGCAACGCTTCTTTTTTTTTAGAGTATGATCAATTAGCATTATGTACTCCATTTGAGCTGAAAATGTGGAGAATCAGTTATATCCAGTTGCGATAAAATCCCGGGATAACATTTAACTTTTTCAAATCGTCACAGTCACAACCATCGGAAACATCACCGTTTAGTACGTACAGTACTCTCTTTTGAGGAACCTCATTCAAAGCATCGCCGTCCTTAAAAAAAAAAAAACGTTGTTCATGGCATGAATAATTAATAATCGCCAGTCTTTGGGAGTCTATTTGTTGGGTACCTTTGAATAATTTCTGGATATGTTTAGAGTCTAGCCTTAGGCTTTGTGTAAAGGAACGAGCAACGAACAAGTTTGCGATGTGCACCTGGTCGATGTAGTGCAAGAGTGCTAAGAACGAAAACATAATTCTACAACATTCGTGATGAATTTAGTAGCTGCCACACTGAAAATTCGGCACCTTTAACATGCGTTTTATTCCGTTAACGTTGCCGAATTCGTAGCCTGTGGCGAATACTCAATTCTTTCCCAACATTCAATGTCGTTTTGAACAATTTAAAGTTTTGTTTTTTTTCCCAAAATTCAGTGTCTCACATATATATAAGCGCTGAAAATACGTCGAAATAAATTGGATATTATATCAAAATGTTTAGCAGACATTGGTAAATAACTGGCTTCATCACGTGCGCGGATGATTTTGTGTTGCTATAATTGCATTTGTGGGCCGTGTAGACCTTCTGCTGTCATTTTACATGGCTATGCAGTTTAATAGTGTTCATGAAGTATGCGAGTAAGACCGACCCGCGACATTCGCATGAGTTCATTGTTGACAACAAATTTTGCAGGCGAGGGGGTTTTCCCGAAGAATTTTTGCATCATATTTCCGGGTTCGCGGGATTTACCCAACAATCCCTATCACGATCAAAGAGGTATAACCAATTTGTAAAATAAAACATGACTCAAAAAACAGAGTCGAATCTAAATCTCTATTGTTGTTTGGTCTTTTCACAGTAATTTTTAATCACATAGATTATTATTGCTTAAGTCAATGCCACGATTAACGATGATTGTACAAACTTATTCTCATCAGGCCTGATTTACCCCCGTGTATTGAATGGAAACATCCAAGCATTCATATGTTAATTTCGCAGTAACAAAAAAACATGGGTAAAATAAGTTTCAATAAGTCCAAATTTAATTTTTAACAAATCATTTAAAATACAACCCTAGATTTTGACACTTCAATCAATGATAATGTGTTTTAAATTGCTCAATTTTGGTTTGTCCATTTTCATATGACTGAAAGAGAAATCCATGGTCGGCGGGCCGGCGCGGTTGCTGGGAAGCTGCCGGGAAGTGCGGAAGTTGATACAACAATTTCATTTACAGAGATGAATTAGTAACCCTATTATTCAAAAAAATGTTAACACATCATCTAACTGATACTGTCTGAGAATTAAGTAAAACTAAAAGACCTCAGGCCGCCCGGAAGATCGCATTTTGGCAGTATTTTTCGTACTCC
>JAMKCH010016180.1:0-24587 GCA_023653785.1 Ophioderma brevispina
AATTACCAGAGCTTCTAATCGGTCCAAGAGGTGTTCGTAGGCACGGTGAAAATCTCGTGACTGTCAAGTAATCAACTTCTAGCGCATAATTTTCACTCATGACGATGTTCTCCAAATTCTAATTAAATTTTGAACCATTACAATTGATGCACCAACATTGTCGGAAACTGCTTATTTATGATGACGAGATCAGCCTGATATTTGGTCGATAACCCTCACGTAAGCGATTTGTGGATGTTGATACAGAACCTCTGCACTGTCATTACGAATGCGCGACTAAAGTAGTACACACGGATTCGTGTTTGATGATATTCAATAAGTTAAGAAAATTTCTTTAAAATACAACCTCTTTGAATATCTAAGAAGTTAGCAACTATCTGTGAGCGCCTAAAGTCACAACAAAGGTAGGATATTAATTCCTTTCCAGAATAAACAAAGCGGATAAATAAAAGTTCGGTTTTGGGAATACCAAAATAGCCTGAACGTCAATCAAAATGACTGCGCGATTAAACTTGGTGCGCAATTTCAGGGAAACGTCAAAGACATGCGTCACGTCCAAGAAATCCTAAATTATTGACGTATTTCTCTTCTTTTGAATTGTACAACGCTCCAAATTTGGAACAGACCGAACAGGAAATTGGTGGCGGAATATGGTTTAATTAGTTCTTTAACATTCACATCACTAGACTGTCTATTTGGCTGTTGTTGTTTGTTTGTTGGTTGTTGTTTGTTGGTTTGTTTTGCGTCCCTTTTGAGACCCTGTCGTGAATTTTACCAACCCTGAGGATAAATTTTGGTCTTTCATCATTTGGTTTCCATCATATATTTCATCATTTTATATGATTTCTACACCTTGGCGAATGCCTTTTAAAATTTGGTTTGAAACGGTTGTCGAACATGGCAGGGCCAATATATGTCGCTCCTTCATATTATGTAATCTTTAAGTTAGTAACTTTATTATCAGGGCGTCCTGCAATTTTAAGAGCTTTGCTCTTTAGCAATGGCATGATTTGTTCCTCTTTGTAAAATAATGATTTGATGGTGAATAAAATGAACTTGAATGTTGAATGTTGACTTCAGTGATTGATAATGGCAGATTTTTAACTGCCCGGGTTCTGAAATATTTGTGATGGTGGATGGTATTATTGTTTAGTCTTTGTTGTTCTCCGGTTCAAATGAGAACACGGTATGGCTGAGGTCAAAAATGCTTCTCTTGATGAGTCTTCGAGTACGCCTATGGACGGTTGGCAGGTAGGGTTGTTACCTGGTTAAAGCGGTGTGCAGCCTGCAGAGTCTTGGCAATTTCTCTCTGTGGATAACATGTCCCACCCTAATTTATGATGAGTCAATGACACTTGTTTGCCAGTCATAATTATTAAATTTAAAGACTAGACGGACGGCTCTTCTCTGAATTTTGCCTACACGATGTAGTGTTTCTTGGTATGTGAATTCCCACCTGTAAGAGCAGATTCAAGTGTTGGGCACATATTGTGGTATAAGCTGCATTCTTGGTTTTAATTGTGAGAGTCTATTGTGCATGAGCCAAGATTTGCTCGCACAAAAAGCCAATGTTTACTTGCGATGGGCTGTTTTTTTTTTTTTTTTTTTTTTTCTAATGTAATTGAGGTCACTTTGTATATCTACTCCCGAGTATGTTGTGCTGATTTGTATTTGAAGACTGGACGTACTGCTAAAAAGGGTACTCTAATGATTTGGGATCTTGTTGACGGAATACGTAAAATAGCATTTTTCTAATTAACCTCCTTTGCCAGCGAGGTTCCCAGCGATGTCTCCAGAGTGTGAATATTCAATATGTTGATAGTTTTGACTTAGTACACAAACCGATTGGTACGGTTGAGTGGAGGTTGTTAGGCAGGTCATAGATATAAGCTGATATAATAGATGAGAAATAAAACAATGGGCCCAGCTAACCCCCGGTTCCCTTGCGGGCACCAGGCACCAAATCTGCCCAATCCGAATAGCCAACGCTAGATGACGACACTTTGTTACGATTCTTTCAAAAAAAGCAGGACAAACCAAGAAGGTATTTTTTCATCAACTCCAGAAACATTTAAGTAAAAGGCAGTTATATTGTGGAACAGTATAAAAGGCTTTGGAGCCTATTTGGAGAAGTCTATATGATTAATCATGCATTAGTTGTTTCTGTTATTCAAGGAGGATGGGAAATCATTGATGGTCTGAATCAATTGGTATCGCAAGAGTCGCCACTTCTAAAACCGTGTTGTGATGATTTTGTGGAGCGCTGAGGTGAGAGAAAACTGGTTTGTAATTATAGCTCCAGTCTTGTCCTTGTTGAGTCGGCTATAAACATAACTGGATCCATCAACGTCAACTTTGCCCTTATGGACAGCCAAGCGAATTAATTATTGCTATGCTTTGACACATTAAAACCGTGCCCTCTGTGTTCCTCTCACCCCCCCCCCCCACCGGAACCACAATGCTGCCTATTAGCCACTGATTTTGGCTTTGGAAAAGAATCTTCCATGCATGTTGAGCCCCAGTTGACCTGTTATGTTTGCTGGAATACATTTATACATGTATATTCCACCAAACCCACCACCATGGTTATAAAAACAGTGAATCTGAGGTTTCTGACCTGAAGGGCAGTCAACCCATTCAGCCTTAATCATTGTATAAACCTCTCTTGAGTACTCCCTTTTACAGAAACGAGCAGCATGTTCTGGAATCTCTCTGAGATTCTATGTTCCACGAGTATGACAGGTCCCATGAAGCTCCTTGATGACGATGTTGTAATCAAGAAGAGGACGAACAATGGCATGGTAGGAGTGATCTTGACATCTCTTTGCAATTCCAGTTCTTTTG
Organism: Ophioderma brevispina; assembly: GCA_023653785.1. Lineage (NCBI taxonomy): Eukaryota > Metazoa > Echinodermata > Ophiuroidea > Amphilepidida > Ophiodermatidae > Ophioderma > Ophioderma brevispina. The sequence goes on from JAMKCH010016180.1 coordinate 2,845, forward strand.
ATAGCACCATTGCTGCGCGTTCTTTATTACTTCCTGTCTGGGACTCCCCGACTAATATATTAGAGAATTGACAAATATCCATTCTTCCCACAAAATTTAGCTCGTTCAATGGGCTTCATACATTGAAAATTGACACTTGCTTCGTGAATCTCATCTCCAGTCGTATTGCCCATATGCTCTCAGTTGAAGATCATTCTGGAGGATGGTCTGGTCACTGTCATAATGGATGTATAAGCAGGCAATCGTCGACAAACGACGGCATATAGATGACAATTACAGGCGGTTAAACGTGCCTTGTGGAACCCTGAGTGGATCTGACGGATTTGAAGCTTGTCCATCATCCAGACCTATTGGGTCCTACCAGCAAGAAAGGTTTCCACCCGTTTGGATTTAGAGCCAGTTGTTTTTCAGATGTCCAGGTACACGACGGCGTTCATGTTCCATCTGGCCACCACAGTGATGTTTTCCTCTATTAATGAATACCGCGCCCATACATCAAAAAGCCGCCACCACCTTGAGTCGATTCCTGAACAGTCATCTCAGAGGTTCTCCCCACGTAATCGAAGAACCCTTTGTTCTTCCATCTGATGGTCAAGGATGTAGCGGCTATCGACAATAAACACAACTTTCACCCAGTGTCTGAGCTGTCACTTCTGTGATCCCTACCCCAGCGAAGTCGATGAACTCTGTCGTGAACGTTTGAGCGGGACTTGGGTTCATTGTCGTGCTCGGTAACCACGTTAAAGCAATCTACGATTTACAGTTTGGAGGGAAACGTTGATCCCATAGTGTCTTCTCCACAACGACGAGGACGGCTCGTTGGCTTTTTCCGGCACTACGGCACAGATTAGGCATTCGGTGGATCAATCTTCGTATGGTAGTAAATGGTGGTCGTCCTGAAGATTTTGGTGGCCTCAAATGCCCCACCTCTCGATGATGTCGAAGGATTTTACATACCGTACTCTGCGATATCCTGAGGAAATCAGTGACTCTGGATTGTTTGTACCCTTCCCGATGGAGTGAAGACTCTTCGGCGTATGGACAATGCCGTTGGACGAAGGCATAGCCTAGGGAACCTCTGTGTCAGTTTTTGTGTAAAGGTAAACACCCACTTCTGAAAAACTGGCTCCTTGCACACCGCTTGGGAGCAGGGAAAGGAACAATCAACAGACGTCTGACATTTATCGCTTCCCAAAAAAGGCAATTTTGTTACTTAATTCAAAATTTATGCATTGGTTCCTTCAGCCCTGGGTAGTGGGGACTCATTTATTAATACCTAATATGATTTACCTGAGGCTGTTCAAATAGATATACGTTTTAAGATGGGGTCTGAAAATAATCTTCAACACGTATGAGCAACAGTGTATTATCCCGGTAATGCTTCTAACAGTGGTTGTTTATCGCGGCACTGGCATGTTGAAGGTAATCAGGCCAAAAAATAGTTCGTCTCAGCTTCCCGCGCACATTGCTTTAAAATTAAATTTACTCATAGCTCTATGCATAGGCTATGTTGTCTTGTTTATATTTTTTTAAATATTTTTTTTATTATTTATTTTTTACCCTTTAAAGTCTTTTATTCGGCATACCGGTTTACTCTTCGAGATTTATCGAGTGACAACAACTTTTTTTTTTCTTTTTTTTTGCCCCTTGCCATAGTCCATTTTATCTTCATTGCTGCTGGAACTATTTCGAGCAAATGCATGCTGACACGCCAGTCAAATATGGTTGGAGTAACATTGAACTTAACAGTTCAATACTCCATACATAAACAAATGGAACATATTGTGTATTGCTAAAATACCACACAGAGTCAAATTAAAAATATGTTTCTTTCACAACAATAGTAATAGAAAGGCCTGTAATTTTTTTTTCAACAATTGTTTGCTTATAATTATTGCCACAAAATTAAATGGATCAGATAAAACTGATTCCAACATGTTTAACTAGATTTGAAACAGATTTTTGACGAGGGTTCTTTGCATAGACATAATTGCTCAAAATCATCTTGATCAGATAACCTTTTATTATTTCATCACTGAACATGTTTTGAACTAATTTGAAACAGATAAAGTATTTTCGATTCCTTGTTGTCTTAGTTTTTCAAAGAAATCGTCTTCAACATTGCTTTCTACCTTGATTGGGAGAATTGTCTTCAAAATAATTCCGCTTATGAACAATGAACTTTAGCTGCTTGAAAAAAAAAAACTACAATAGTTAAATAGAGAGAATAAGCCCGGGGCAACTTGGTATTCAAGGTGGATATGATTCGTGAACAAGAAAACGCGTAAAAAAAAAGGGTCTCTTTTTTCCAACAGGCGATGTACCCGCGTACAGGGATTAGGGTCAAAAACACAGCAAAATATGGAAAAAAGGGTGATTTTTTTTCGTAACCCTTAAATTGTGATGATCCGCCGAGATCAAAATCACTCATAAAATATTGTAAGTTTGGGAAAGTAGAGCACATGATGCAAAGCCAGATAAAGGGTTATTATCAACACAATGCATTGCTCATTTGTTTAAGGTAAGCAAAACTAACAAAAAGACCTTGTATATGGTGAGCAAAACACAAAAATGCTTGTTTAGGGTATATTTTTTAGTCGGTGTAAATACGTGTTTAGTGCATTTGGGAAGTCCATGTTCACGCATCATATCCACCTTTACTTACAACTCCACACTCCCACTCCCCCTACAACTCCCCCCCCCCCCCCCCCGGGAATAAAGTTATTGAAAAGAATCTTGTTTTGCACATTGCTTTTTGAATGTTTACAATGTTTTAATATTAATTTTATTGATTTTTTAGTTTTTTTCTTTTTTTGACCTTTTTTACCATTTTAGTCATTTTTACCCTAGAACTCCCAAACCAATGGTTGTAGGTTTGGTACAACTTTACATTTTTGAATCCTTATGAGTATAATGTGGCATGCATTTAAGCATGATTGGGGCATTTTCAAAGTTTAACCCCTGTAAACTTAAATTAGGCCCCCTATTGGAAAAAGTGATACCACAATTTGAAGTACGGACCTACCCTGGTATTGATGTAGAGGGTCCCCATACTAAACTACCAAAGGTGTCAAACCTTTTTGTAGTGGAGGTAAACGAATTCTTTAAATAATGCCCCCTATGATTTCTGCTCTTGCTCATTGCTGCAGATAATGCGGCGGTATCTTCAGGCGATGGCACGCAAGCTTAGCGTATCTCCAAACAGATATTATCTTTCACCCTACTAAAAATCTCTGGCTGTTCCTGTTTCAATCCGAAACATAGAGGTTGAAAGCTATGCGCACGCCGCTACGGAGAGGCATAGGGGAAACCACCCCCAATATTTCCTCCACCTGCGCCCCCCACCCCCCCCAAAAAAAAAAAAAAAACTTGAGCCGACCTTGTTAAAAGTGATGGATTACTGTGAGTTAGTTAAAAAATTCTCGCGCGTATTTCAGCAATTTAAGTCATAGTTTTGATTTTACCATTAAAAATTGACATATTTGCGCGCTTCGCGCGATTTACCCATCATTTGCCTGAAATTTCGTCCTACGATTTTTCTTCCCCCCCTGACCCCAAAACAAAAATGATCCTGGTGCCGCAATTGCTTACTAAGAATCAATTCCCTTTGGCAGGGTTAACAACAAACCCATTGCAGAAGAAGCTAGGAGAGTACATCATGCAGGCCATCTTGGCAGGTTGAAGTTTATAATTTTCAGGAATTCAGCGAGTAGGGGATGGCTTCAAAAGGTATTATGGTGCCAGGAAGACATTACGCTTTGATGTAGTTCGGGACACCATTTTTTCTAAATTGACTTGTTCATCTCTCAGCAAGTACGGTACTAAGAAAAAATTACAAGGCAATTAAAACATTGCCAGAGAGGACAGCGTTATGAGACGGACATATTTAATTGATCAGGTCCCATTCCATGCACACATTGAACGCAAGCCTGATTCATTTGGTCAGCATTTGTTATGTCAAGGCTAATCAAGGCATTAACTGCAGTTATCTAATTAGTAACGTGAGGGATTGGAGCCCAAGAAGGATAACTTCCATTTTGGAAAGCTCAGTAAGTCCTGGTTGATGCCACAAGAGCAGGGAGGGTGTTCCTTAAGCTTAAGAGAATGGGAGAATCTTTCCGGGGGGGCTTAGGTAAGTTTGGACCTTGATTTTCACAGCAAAGGTCATGATGAGGACCCCTGACTGAGCGCCTAAGGGCGCGAGGGTCAATTGAGAGCAGCTCATTAGTAAGCTGGTCGAGGGTCTGTTACTTGTCCAAAAACAGGCGGTGAAATTGTGAAAAGAGTTGCAAATTCCGACTGCCCTGTGATTGACCCAATGGGGATGTGGTAGAGGTGAGCTTAATCTCTGGGATAACGATGAGGAATGTCACGCTCGGATTGCATTCAAGTTTGGATAGTTGTAGAGGGTGTTGCTCCAACCATGCTGAGTTGCATATTCCATTGTTGGATCGAAACCTGGATTATTAGAATAGCCCTTCTATTGTGTCGTGATAGGGGCAATCATAGGTCGCTGACTGGCAGTTTAAGTTTAACCCTTTTGGTAATCACGGAGACCAAGACAGGTCTTTACTGATGGAGATGCCATGTAAATCAACCCTGTCGACTTCTTCCAGAGTTGTCAGTGGCGAGACTTGGATGGCGTTTCGGTTTGCGCAGCGTCTTCTTTGTTTGTATTGTACAGTTTATCACTTGGGAGCACCAAATAGGACATTCCATTTCAAGTTGGTCAAGATTTGTTTCCTGCACATCATGGTTGAGGAGAAGCGCACGGGATTGTCCCTCTTTTAATGTTATGAAAAGGTCACGAGTGTAACATCGTCTGCATAGAGGATGGATGGATTCAGGATTCTTTTTGTGATGTCGGCAATGAAATATAATAATAAGAAGAGGGCCGAGGATTGAATTTTGTGGTACACCTGCATTAATCGACTTCTTGCTGGATTGCCCTCCCGTTTAGGGGACTCTGAGGTTCGCGCAAGGTAGTCCCGCAGGCAAATTCAGTAACTTGTCTGAGAATCCTAAGTAGAAAGTTGGCCAGTAGACAAGGATGCCACACTCTGTCGAATGATATCGAGACAGACCATCTTGCCTTGCTTGGTCTTGATGAATAGGCCATTTGCACGATCCCCGAAATGCATCTTGTTTGGTTCCATTTTCCATTCCGGAACTTGTACCAGAGGTCATATTTACAAAAAAAATTTGTGTTCGTTCGCGTCGACGAACAATGCCTTAATAAATTACAATTCCCACAAAGTACCTTTTCACGTGAATGTTAATCTTAAAAATGTGAAAAATCAAGGACCAAAAAACCCACGAGGCATGGTGTGAAATTCACGACAAAACGTGATATTTCGATCGTAATGTGCCCTACTTGTCACCTGAGGACGATTACCAACTAAGTGCAACGTCACAGATAGGTAAGTTTTATGGATTCCATTGCGCTCTTAACCGAATGTGTTTTAGCCGACTTGATGCTGGTACAGTTCCCGGCTGGAAATGGGCACAAAAACGAGATGCATTTCGGGGATCGTTGCAAATGGGTTCTATTGGTGATGCATTGGGACACATAGGGCAGGGGCAGTAGATATGGCCAGACATAAAACCAAAGTGTCTGTTGATTCAATGAATGTGTATCAAGATGCACACATGTTTCATAGATCGTCGCCCCATACCTGAATCTAATACTAGACAGCAAGGAGACCGGTCGATAGTTACTAGGCGAATGCTGGTCACCCTTCAAACATGGGATGACTTCAGCTACTTTCCACATCACGGCAGGTGGCCCTTGTTCAAAGCTGCGGAAATAGGACAACCCTATGCAGACCACTCCTTACAACTTACAACGGTAAGGTTACCCCGTTAAAAAATCGTCCACTTTCAACTTCAACTTTTCAATTATTTCCATAAAAATCATGTTACACAAAAGCAAATTACATAGACAAAATGTATGGAGGAGTTGACCAAAAGGCCACATAAGACCAGACTGGGGTCAACCCCTGAAAGTTATGTTCCACACATTTAAGTAAGCGAACCATACAATCAACAAAACACCAAAAAAGCTCATGCACCATGATTCAATTTCTTGCAAAGCGGGTGACCATTGAAAGTGGGGAGCAGTGGTCTTTAATAGCTTTTAAATCTAACCAGTCATTCCAAATCATGTTCTCATATTGAGGTTGTATTCCTGGAATTCCATCATATCACATTTGATGTTTCCAGTACGATCAACGATTGTTAGAATTGCTTTAAGGACCCTGGGATAAACCAAGTTATGATAATCCTTTCTTGTATTATTAATACAAAGTAATTTGCCCATTGGTTACCACGTTCCCAAAGAGGATACCCTGCAGCCCGGGTGCCACTGTATTCAAGTGGATATGAGGCGTGAAAAAGAAACGCTTATACAAGGGTGTCTTTTTTCCAACAGGCGATGTCCGCGCGTACATCGTTTAGGGTGGTCAACAACGACAACATACTTGTTTAGGGTATGTTTTAGCTAAGTTTTTAGTCGGTGAAAATACGTGTTTAGGGTGCATTTTTGGAAGTCCGTTTCACGCATCTATCCACCTTTGAATACAAGTGGCCCCCCGGCCATGCAGCTATTTGATTTATAACATTTTGAACAACACAATTTTTTGATTGCACATATTTTGATGATTTCTTACCCATATCTAAATGTAATGTATCAGTATTGCCTTTCTCATAGCAACATTGAGATTAAAGATCGCTTGCCCTAAAATGAAACTTTCATCATCATCATGTCCATCTATAGAATGGGTACATCAATTTTATAAACACAAGTTAGTACCTGGGCTACTGACATGTTATAGGGGGCGAAGATATGCCCAGACAAGTTTTTTTTACAGCATTTATAGCTTATCACGGACGCCTGATTGAGCGCGATTTTAAAAGCACAAGCCCTGCAGGTGCTCACGAATACTGCCGGGCAGTGCTTTTGTTCGTTGGCTGGCGTTGACTTCACAGTGCACCTCATCTATTTAGTTGGCAATTCTTTGGAACTCTGCGATCTTTGGGGCCTCTGGAAGAATGTCAAGAATGATTAATTAATATTACATACACCCTACCCTGTATCCTGTTGAATATAAGGAATAACAACAGAATAGGTATGAAGTATATGATTAGGAATTTTTTCCCTCTTTAATGTTATTAATTAACTTCAGTAGTATTTTTTTAAGTAGTTTTTACAGATGTACAATGTTACGGTGTGTATACACGGTCCCATTGAAGAACATATTATGCTGAATTGGTCCTTCCGAGTAATATATAAAATAAACTAATCAGACTATGTGATCAAAGTCCTTTAGGGGCATCTCAGTACAAACACACCACCAGATGTAATAGGCAGCCATGCCGTATGGCATTCAAACAAACCAACGATCATGATACCATCATATGATATAATACTAAAAATTAACAAGTACTCTCGATGTTATAGACCAGAGTTACATATCATTTATATCATAATAATAATACACTAATAAGAATCTTTTCTAATTACTTAAAGGGAAATATTAAAAAGGTCATAGCCCCAATCGCATTAACCTCGTCCCCGAAGTCCCAGCTTTTAACCGGAAGTGGTAACATTTTAGTATCAGAAGAAAGCTACTATTTTTCTTTCTCTCAATTTCCCTGTAATCTTAGAGCCATAGGCTGTTTGGTTTGGAAGTTTATGAGCGAATGTGGCCCCATTTTTGGTCACCATATTACTTTTACACAGTACTCTATGGGGCTTACCAAATAAAAGAGAACGTTTTTTTTAGCTCTCGCATCAAAACGGATTGAAATTCTGGGCCGACTTTTAACAGATGGGGTTTCGTATTGATGCAATCTATCAAAGAGGAAATTTCGTACTTAAATCGGGCCTCCCCTTTAATATGATTCATTAGGTTATAATGAGCTTTTATTATTATTTAAAATAATATTCATATCCTTTGTTTATTCCTAGTGGATTCTCTTTAATTTGCATAACTTAATAGTCATATCCTTTGACGGAATAAATCGCAACAAAGGAAACCTTAAGGAAACAGAATTCGCCTTAACGTAACAAAAGAGCTTTCCCTAAGGTTTAATTATCGTATATAGTATTATAGAATAGTATAATAATATAACCATAGATAGCTTACAATTGTGATTATCTGAATGGGGAGAGATCAAAATAACCCCCAAATTAAAAAATAGGGTTAAAAAAATAACAATAATGATTTTAAAAAGTGATTTGAGTAATGTGACAACAAACATAATTACAAGAGATACTATAAGACAGGACATATACCTACGAGGCAGACAACACAGAGCGTTACAGGGACGGGTGATCTATTTACTCTTGGTATTTCCAATAATCCACCGCAGCGGCACGGGAGTATTTTATGTTAATCGCCCATGTATCACGTCGTATTGCAATCCCAACCCCATTCCTATAATCGTAACTAGAGGTCTTTAATCACATTATATGGCTGACTTTAACCTTGGACTGGACCTCTATTTACGACAAATGCCTATTCGGGCCAGCGTGAAAATAACAAATAACTATGTACTCATGGTAATATCACTCAAATAACAACAGTATTGTGACTTTTAACCTACCTTCATCCAACCAAAATGTTACTTTACATGATCTTGAGAAACTTCTACAGATGTGCTAACTTATTTGGTGTTGTTTTCGATTCTTGATGATTATGTTTAAAAAAGAGGGCTATTACTACTTTTACAGTCCATTTTTTTCAATCCAAATTACTTTGGCTTGTATTTTGCTGCTTATATACAACAGCTTCCGGTAGGTCATCAGTCTGAGGTCAGTTTACGGTGCGTCCGGTAAATACGTAAATCCTGCTTCTAAACTAGCGTTTGAAAATTCTCAAGACTGGATAATATCGAAAGGCATTGGTGGGAAAAGAGATGTGGCCCGTAGCGATTTCGTGTTCCACCTCTCTTTTTCCATCTCTGCAAGCAACCGAAGTACCAGACATAAACGTTCAATTTTCTCGCTAGGTTTCTATAGGAGCTTAGAGGATCAGACCCAATAACGATACATATTCAAAACAAACATAGTAATAGCACCACCATTTGCAAAAAAAAATCCTAGAACCCCCGTTTTTCCGGAGCTATTTGGGATTAGTTTCATTAGCATACATTAGCGCTATGAACGGACTGAAAAACGTTAATCTCGCGCGCAGTACTAATTTAGATAAATCTTTCGCAGACTGTGACACAGGAATTCACCGTGGGAAATACTTACAGACCGCCGTAAGGTCATTGAAGAAGGGACCCTAAGGCCGACTGACAATGAGAATAGAAGTTCTGTAATTAAATGAGTAGCCCTCATGTCGCGGTCGTACGTAGCTTGTTCAAGGCGCTCTCAAACTTCATTCACTGGTTCACACGTCTGATACAAATAAGATCACAGATCATATTAGGCAGAAATCATGCGAGGAGTGGAGCATATCCCCTCCCTTAAAAATAAGAAAATACATTACCATGGCAAAAAATAATTATCAAGCACCTAATTTGATTGCGCTCTAATTCCACATGGCCTATGTTCCAAGCTTGCAGACAATAGAAAGTTCAATAAATTCCACTCAGGCAGGAGGCGCCTTGTTCTATCTGCATTTGCAAAAAATGATATGGTTTTATACAGGGAGATTAAAACCACAAAGCAATTAGACAAGGCTGTCGCCCTGAGAGTAGCACAACACTGCACCTGACCAGAATAGTATTTGTGGTTTATACCCAGACTAACGTTCTCCTAGATCCAGTTCGTGCACAACAGACACCAAGGAGTATACCAATTTTATTTTTTTTTATTTAATCTTTCTCTAGACAGGGTAGCACCTTCAATGCCTAAAGCACTGATTGCAAACTTCAAAACACAATGTTCAAAATAATTGAGAAAAATGTCAATAAAAATATTAAACAAGTTTTGTCGGTTCTTAGCGACAGCCTTGAACAAAAGGGCTAGGTCGTACGTGCGGAGTGTTTATTCCACGTTATATGTCTACGTCATACTGCAGAAAGTAGGACCGCGTCCGTGCGGCGTACTTACAAAAATCGTGTATGGGTATTTCTCTAGCCTGAAGTCTATAACATGCTTCAGTCAAAGCTCGCGATTGTCATGCGCAATACGGGACTTTGACCAAGATCAACTGTTACGCATGCTAATGAGCAGAAATCGCTCGCTGTGCGACTGGCAGTATATCGTGGGCTTTTTTAATGTTTACAAAATTGGGTCGCCACATGTATGACCTTTCACCTGTATCATGTCACTTGGATTTTCCGAGGTTTGGACTTAGTCTGTGAAGTGCAATTATCGTCCTTGGAAAAGTGCATCAAAAGTTGCTCTTTTAAGTTTATACTTATTCCTGAAAACTACTCAAACATTTAAGGGTTGGTCTACCGATGTCTTATAACAGAGCCCAAAAGTAAGTAACTGTGGCTCAACATGGACCTCATTTTAGAGAACCATTATTTGACAGAATTGTTTCTTCTACATCGGTCCCGATTTCATCATTTTCCATGACTTGAGGGCCAGTAGTAAAAAAAAAAAAAAAAAAATTTATGTCAGGTTGATAAAGAAGGCCAGTCAAGTCATGCTTAGCAGGAATGGACTGTCCCAACCCAAACTGGTTGGTCCAAATTACTTACTTCCCTTTCAACTTCAGACAATGACCGATTTCCGGTTGCCAAATGGTTCCGTGTCCTGGGATGAAATAGGATGCAACCCCTAAAATGGTCACGTTTTCTTTTTTCCGTGTTTCTTATATAATCGTGTGTTCCAAACAAATCTTGCAGGGGAGTCTCTCCGTTACCACGACACCGCTTGTGGCATCTATATAGCCACAAAAATCAATGCCTGGGTCCATCAGGCGGGTCTGACGATTATCCTATTGCAAAATGGTATCATCCAGTAGCAGCTTCACATTGATGTTACGGCATAAACCGTATCATCAGCATGACAGTCCTCCATCATTGCTATGAGGTACCGGTAATATTGTCGGCAGCTTGTGAGAACAGAAAAAGCTGACTGATTTCGCCACAACTGTCAATCAAAGAATTAAAAAAGAATGAAAGTGAAAATGAGAACGAATTACTTTAATTTGAATGCATGCTATATTCTTACAGAGTCTAAAAATCCTGGCCGCCAGACCACCGACTATAGCCGTGCACTCCTTGGCGAACGACGCCCGTGCGGTATGTGGATAGAACCACCGATTACTCAATAGCTTAGCTTGCTTTTGAACGATCCCTTAAAATATCAGACAATCATGTTAGCGATGAACTTCGTAGTCACCTTCGCTGCAATCGCTATGGCATCAAAGATAAACCGCTTTTGTCAATAGAAAATCTAATCAATCACAAGATAGATGTCCCTAATCCTTTCAAAGATAACCCCGCACTGATCAATAGAAATCTAGTCCAATCACACGGTCAATGTCAAGTCTTATTGCGACAACCAATTTCAGTACATACTTGTTTCAATTCTCATTGGCATATCTACAATCCATTCACTTTATAGAATTGGAGTCTTTTGAATAGGGTGTTTTAAGAGTTTACCAATCCTTTCAACTTCTGCCTTAAATCATATGAAATCAAGCATATAAAAAAAATTTGCCTAAATATTTGTTAATATGATAGCATAAAATATTGGATCATAGTGGCATTTGGGCACTCTACGATATATCACCTGATGTATGGTATTTATCCGAATATTTAGCATTCGCGGAATTTGTTTAAAACATCCTCTGTCCTCGGTCAATGGCTATACAATGAAACTTTAACCGGTAAATCCATTACAGCTTTTATTGCGATGGTAATGAAACCTTATAAGGCGTTTTAAACGCTACTTGGCCTCAGAATAAGTTATCAACTGGCACTCAACTAAAAAGTAATTTGTGGCGCCAACTGACAGGTTCAACTGTTACAAGCTGTTTTGAAGGGTTGTTCATAACTTCATCTGAATAAAATAATAAATGAAATTGATACCTGAATTTACATAATTAAAACGTCGAGTAGTGCATGATAAAGGGCCAAATTCGCCATCCCCTAACGTAACATGATAGCAAATAAGAATAATAACAATATGACCATAATAACAATAATACTTCAAGTAAATATGATATCTTTCTGGACTTATTCTGACTCCTACGACCTGTCGAATGTAACGAACAGGGAACTTCGAAAGTAAGCCGAACCACCGTTTACTGTATTAGAGGCGGGCACAATGTTAGTTCTTTTGAGGCATGTTTATTGCGTTTATAGCCACTTACCACAACACTAGCAGACCCATTTGTTTAAGAAAAGGGAAAAAGGAGAAGAGGAAGACAGAAAGGCTTGGAGGGATGACATTACAGACTACATAAAGACAACAGCTTAAGCAACAGAGGCAACATCGAAATCCAGATGGAAAATGCTGGTTAGGTACACACAACAGAGCGGTGACATAGCCTGATGATGGAAATACATGTATATTTATATTGCGCTTATACAGGCAGCTCTAAGCGCAGAACAAACTATGAAATAACTGAACATATAATAATGCAACAGAAAGAAACAAGATCCATTATACAAAAGCTGAGGTCTTTAAATTTTCGTAAAAATGGCAGTGTTTGTGCTTCCCTGATGTTAAGTGGAAGGTTGTTCCAAATACGCGGACCGAATGAAATGAAGGGGGAGGGGAGGGGGAGGGGGGAGGGGAGGAGGAGGAGGAGGAGGAGGAGGAGGGAGGAGAAGCATAGCACTTATCACAGATGCGACTGCGTTTTGTAGAAGGACATTCTTAAGGGTTACCTCGGCCCTTCTCCTTGCTGTGCCCTTTCTTTATCGTTTTGTCCACCTGCACCGTAACTTAAACAAATGAAAACGAGAAACAATATTTTTAAAAACCAAGATACGTTTAACGCTTTAACACCTTAAGGAAACCTAATAATCCAGCAGTAGACCAAAGGAAGATGTCTGACACAAAGTTTTGATTCTTCTAATCTAGGCAATTGTGCAACTTTATTACTTTGTAATCTTGCGTATTTGCGATAAGGAAGGTGGGTTGGTTATTTGCAGGGTAAAATTTAGAAATGATTGCCCTACACGCAGGAATTAGTTGCCTCAACGTTTTTTTTAAAATGGCAACAATTTCAGTTTTCCTGTAGACACTTCGTCAGTAATACAAGTAATACAACTTAATACAACAACTATCAATGTAAAATGCAGTGTTTTAATTGCAAAGACAATTAAGAGATAGATCATATGACAACATGAAAGACTTACTGTCTGTTCCGACCCATCCTGGACAAATTGCATTACATGTAACTCCGGTTCCTGCCGTTTCTAACCCAACGACCTAACATGTATACAAAATTACAGTAACAGTAAATTGGATATCCATTCGGATATAGCAAATAATACTCAGCGTATATATATCCGTACCCGTACAACAGCTCAACTTATAACGCCTTTTATGAACCATACAAAAACCTTTTATAGACGGTTCATCATTCCTCCAACGAAACATTTCCGACGGTCCGATGAAGAACCATTTTCGACAGTAGAATTTTCAGTTCTTTTTCTATAGTTTTAAGAACTTCAAAAGCAAAATGATTATATTGTAGCGATATACGTATGGTTTATCCCGGGATTTTACTGGTTGTTTTAAACCATAATCCGGTGTAGCGGTAGCACTATGCCGACTAATTCCGGCCCCTGTACCCAGCCTGGATGAAATGTTCACGATGCGGCCCCATCCTACAGTAAAAACAATCAAGACATCAATGTGTTGTGATTAGGATATCACTTGTCTTCTTGCTTATCTTATGATTCTGTTTTTGTCTGAAAAATGGGACAATGATCTTTCCGGGCAGACCTACTGCCAATATTGACAAAATATACGAATAGTTTAAACCCACTGTTTTTTGGTCTCCTTCCCCATTTTCCGGTTGTTAACCCCAACTACAATTTATTACAGTTAAGTTAAAAGTTTTAATCAATTGCCTCCCCCCTTGTTGGAAATCTAATAGATATTGAAGCGCATTATAGGTGAGAATTTCACGTATTGGAAATCCTATTTTCATACATTTTTTAAATATATATTGAGCAAAAATATCCCTTGTTGCTATTTTCACGGACATTTGATTTGAAGAAAGTGTTATTCACTCATCACGGTAATGTTCTAGTCAAATAAGGTCCTAATTAATATTCTAATTAACACGAGGACACATGTTGGGTCCAGTGATATACGGTCGACTCATTTCCGAAGGTGTGGGTTCGAACCCCGCTGCGGCCAATGTGTTGTACACTTGGCAGACACTTTATCTCCTCGCTCTGCTTCGTTGACCCAAGCGATATTCGAGTAGCTGTTATGGGGAATATTACATGTAAAGTGCTGCTAGGATTGTGCGCTTGGCCGGCTGCCCAGCCTAGTGAAGCGAAATGATTGTGACGATTTCGACGGCACGTAATAATAATAGGCAACAGCACCGTGATCTTATAGGAATGGCGCGTTATAAAAGCCATTATATTATTTTAAGTATAGTTTGGTCAAATCAGGATATTGCAACTGTATTTGCCAGTGTGCGAATTGGCATTTTCGTGTCTACAAACCTTTACAATAAATGTTTCTTAGTTTAGTTTGTGATATCAAAAGGAAGCAATATACTCCTTCACGAATACTATCACCTTGAATTTTTGTATTTCTTTGTCGTACTCGTTCATGTAATTCGAATACTCAAACATTTAATTTGTTTTTTGAGAGGTCACCTACCTTTCTTTTTCATTGCTGGTACAAAGTGTTTTGTTAATAGAAATGGTGTTGTTAACATAGTTGTCATCATCATCTCCCACTTCTCTAGAGGAAAATCTTCCACAAGTGCTGATGTTGGTTACCTGATTAAAATACATATCCCACTCTTTTAATGGCCTTTAAGACACCCATTTCGTACCTCCCCAGCAGATCATAAGCATAATTCAGTTCCCTTTTGGGAAAATTTTGCCTCATACGCTAAAGTTTACCCAATTTTAATTCCAAAGTCCTGCAAAGTTTTCTCAAATTTTTTGAGTTCCACAAAACCCTACTTTGAGAAACGAATCAGTTCCCAAGCCCCCAAGTTCAGAATCGGGCCGCACTTCCCTACCTGAAAAAGTTGACCCCCCCCCTTGGGGAGGGAATCATTTAAGGACATAGATTTAAGAAAAAGATTAAGTTTAGCGTGGCTTTAAGGGTCAGGAATTCAAGGAACTTTTTTTGCAGTATCTTCTTAATTTTTGTTCCAACATCTATAAAAGTTATCATATTTTAGAAGAATGAACTCAAGGAATCCAAATATCATAATATTTTCCCCAAAAAAATAGTATTTTTTGAGAAAATCATAAAAATGGTTGATTTTCACTCCTTTTTCACTCACTTCGTTTTTTTATTCCAGAGTCTACTTATTCTAAACTACTAGGGTCGTATTTCCCCTTTTTTTCAAATTCTGCACTATTATCAAATTATTTGCCAAAAAAGGCCAAAATCCCCGTGTTTCATTTGGAACAACGCCAAGATGTCAAAGGTGACTAAATCACGATTTAAACCAAAAATGAAAAAACTAAAAAATACCGACCATAAGATTTTGAATGCTCTATTACGAAGCATTTCATTTCTTACCGGGTTGCTGATATGGATTTCGAGTAAGTGGGAACCGAAAATCACGAGTTATCGCCGAAAGTGAACACAGAGAAAAATCGCCATTTGTCCAAATTCTTTGTCCCGTTTCGCTACAAAAATTATGCACTGGTTCCAAAACACAAGCGTTTCATCGCTTATTCTGCACATGCTCTGCACAGGTAAATTACTTCATCTGGATACTTATGATTCAAAATTAACAATTATGAGGCTCAAATGTGAAATTAACTCCCAGTCTGTTGCAAAGAATCCCACGTCATTTTACAATTGCATACAAGTTACCATGGGTATGCGTCATATCGAATCGCTGCATCAAGGCGTTTCTGATGAGCTCCTGCATCGGCGCGACGAATAGCACAGATGCATATTGCGTAATACGCGAAAGTACCCGCCCTTGCAGTTCAGCCAATGTGATTGTTTTTTGGTCAAAAAATGCGTAACATAGTAAAAAGTAAAAGGAACAAAATAGGAGGAAAAATAAAAGATAGATAGGATTCTGTTAAAATATATGGAAAGAACATGTATTGCCATTAAACATGAAAAACAAAAAAACTGGGCCATGACTAGATCGACCTTAACAGCCACCTTAAGAAAAAATGAAGCATTTAAGTTCATAGAGCCTTCGCGTCCAAGATTCACACTGAACGGGAACTATTCATCCAAAATTCTGGTGGGTTTGTCCGAAGGTAAGGGCATATTGGAGTCAACATTGGAATAAAGGTAATATTAGGATGTGGGTTGGTCGAAACCGGCTTGACTGAGAGCTCGTGGACTCAAAATGGTACGCCATTTTGACAGCCTCTGACGATCCTTTGCAAGGGACTGGCATGCTAGCAATGATTTCAGTTAGTCAATCCATCTGGCTTTAGGTCGTCGGGTCGCTATTACCTTCCACACGCTTGCATGATAACTTTCTCTAAACAGTCTCCTTAACGTTTGCATGCGACCAAAATAGCTTACCATTGGCTGTAGATCTGGGACAAACAGGCACTTTTTAGGCTTATCTCCTCAAAATACGATGGCATGTCTGGTGTCACGGTCTCTACGGAAGCCAGCCTGTTCTGCCGCAGCTCTCGTTCAAGATAAGTTGAGGTCTTCCATCACAATATGAGCAACACATTTTGCCGTTAGGGGAAAAGTATGCAAGTTTTCTGTTATTTGCATTCTCGATATCGCTTTTTGGAAGGGTGAGGGAAGGTGGCTTTTTCCATTTATCCGAGCCCAAGTCTTTGTTCCTCCAGACTTTTTGCACAGACTCAGATGACAACTGGATGTCATCAGGGCCAGAGATTTGTTGTTTTTCCGATGATGTACTAAGGGTCGTGAAGAAGGCACTAAAGAATAAACACTCAACGTTTGATCAAAGCAAAGCATTTGAAAATCAGTCAAATGAAAAACCACGAGGCGTGACACCGCCCTTGGATGCGTGGCCCTGTGGTTTGGTGGGTTGTGACTGGTGGTACTTTGAAGCTCGTTTTGGGATGCGGACCCGGAAGGGAATGGACTAATTGTGAATGATACAATGATTAAAGAATGCAGTCCTTTTAATTTGTAATGAGCGAATGGTCTGGTTTTCATGTATTTGGAAATGATACATAAGAATATTACCTTTAACACTCCCTGGACCCATGAGAACTGATATTAAAATGTGTGATGAAATTGATAGCTGGCTTTATGCACATTTACACCGCTAATTGTATTTTTGTATTTTGATAGACACCTGGCACAAAAAAGTATCCGGCATGTTTTTCGACAGTACTGTTGTTTTTGTTTTTTTTGGGGGGGGCCCCAAAAGAGTCAGGCCATTTTGAAGTTTTCGAAATATACATTTTTGCCTAAGATCTGCTCTTTCATTAACACACGATTGTAAAAAGTGTGCATAAATGGTGATATAGAGGCCCGATAGACGCAAACACCCCAAACCAAAGTTGCAGGTTTTTGGATTTTTCAATGGTCACTGGGGTAACACGCAATAGTACGTGGGGATGATTTACACAAAGAGGTTTTCCGACTGAATGGCCGAGAAGCCTACTTGCAATATTTGATTGTGGTCGGTCCAAGACACTGCAATGCCATTGAAAAATCCCAAAACTGCAACTTTTGGGTTGGGTGGGTTGCGTCTTTCGGGGCGTTCTGTCTCAAACCATTTCCGTCGCTTTTTACAGCCAGGTCATTAAATGAAAGAGCAAGACCTAGGCAACAAAATGTATATTTCGAAAAAATACTTTCAAATGGCATGCCTTTGGCACAGTATGATCGAAAAACAGCCGAGATACTTTTGTGCAAGGTGATATAGGTATATATGCAGTTAACACTGCCCTGGACACATATGGGAGCATGATGAACTTCCTTGGCCAAGGCAGCCATTTTAAAAAAATGGGTGATTTTAATAGCTGCGATGTTGTCTACGGATAATAATTTCCAAAGGTTGATATTTTTGTTGTCAAATCTATGATTTCACTAGGAAATTGTTTTTTCGAATACAAATGCAAAGTAAAAAAAATATGTCGCGGGCATTGGACGGCTAGTGTCGCATGCCGTCGCGGTTGGTGAATGGGGTCGAAGGTGACATGAGGTAACCAAGGTGACCATGAGGTCACCAAGGGTCAAGTGGGGTCACATGAGGTCACAAAGATCACCACAGGGTCACAAAGGTGACATGAGGTCACCCCAACATGCTCCCCAACGCACCACCATGACCACCCGACCCTACCCTGTCGCACCCCACCCGACCCCTCCCCGACACTTATGTTGTGAATGGGCCAAAGGTCATGTGAGGTCACCAAAGTCCCAAAAAACCCATGAGGTCCAAGGTCACGTGAGGTCACCAAGGTCACGTGATGTAACATGAGGTCACAAGGTCACATGGGGTCACCAAGGTCACATGGGGTCACCAGGTCAAACCACAGGATCACACCCCAACGCACCCCACCGACGCACCCCACCCCGCCACCTCCACAACATATCCCACCCTTCCCTGCCGCCACCACCACTACCCCCACCCGCCCCAACACCACCCTGCCACCCTCCATATGATTCACACAACAAGAGTATGGTATAGTAGTTTCATGTAGCAAAGGGGAATTTGCTATCCGATGTACCGTTTTAGCGTTACAGCACATTAGTCTTGATACTAAGCCGCCTGTATCAAGGAACTTTAAAATGGCCAAGAAGCTGCACCCCATAATGGGTTTTTCAGTGAAGAATTTTACATGGCCGAGAGCATTTAAAGACACTAACAGTGATTAACCCGAAAGATAAAAATATTTTGAATAGCTTAAAGTGAGGGATAAGTCTGTAGCACTCTCATAAGGTTTATTTTCCACTGAGAAAATGACAGAAAAGGAAGAAAACAGCAGTTTTAAAGATATGAATCCCCCATTCAATTACGGTGGAGTAAGGGTCCGAACGGGACAGTAATGACTAAAATATCCGATTTTGTCCTTATTAGGTTGTTTTAAGACTTATCACTTGTAGGGTATAATTGGGATACTATATTTAACAAAAAGCAAAAAACCCGATTTTTGATGATTTTTTCGATTTTCTGATTTAGCAAATCACTGATAGGGGCTTTAAAAAATAAAGCGATTACGCTGTTTTTGCTATTAATTAGCTCATTTGCATATGTATAGTGCCAGGAAATATGCACAACATCTAATCAGAGCGGCAGAACTCTTAACCGTTCCCCCCCCCTCCCCCCCCCCCACCTTCTTCACCAAGTTACATCATATACGCCTTACGGAACACTCCATGATTAACTTGAAACACAGCCTTGCGGAAAGGGTGAACATTTTGACCGGCAAAGGTCAATGAGGTCACCAAGGGCACATGAGGTCACAACATGTCAACCCCCCCGCCCCTCTTTGACCCAAGTAATCATCGTAGCCTTAGAACTCATGGAACGTCTAAACTCAATTGTTGATTGCCCACAACCATGACAACTATAAAATTTAGAATCCCACATCACAGTGCTTGCGATCCACGATGTCGATGGTATCAACAATGGGAATCGTGAAGTCGGCCTACGAGGGAAATATATATCCACAACGATTTTTGGTTAAAATGCAAATCACTGCCTCTAAAAAATAGCCTCCGGCATCACTAAGCTTCACTAGCATGGTCTGGAAAAAGACGGTTTATTGCATTCATTTTCACATTCTTTTGTTTGTTTTTTAGTCACTCGGCCACACGACGCCATTTTTTGCAGCAGATTCAGCGTTTCTATTCTATGTTTAGCTATTTACGCAAAACAGGCGCAATCAATTGTTGGACTTTACAATGCCCTCTATGCCACTGATGTTTCAGGAATAGATCATATGACGACGTCATTTAGGGGGGTTGGACATAGGAATTCCTAAAATTCGATAAAAAAAACACACGGCTCTTCCATGACTTACATTACACCCTCTTATGCTAACCGATGGAATTGCACGAGGTATGGCGCTCTCGCGGGACCTTAACGGAGAATATCTGAATCTACTTGGAAATAGTCAAATTTCGTAGAAATAACACGCCATATTTGGTTAAGAACACACCATATTTGTAAAGAAACACCACCATATATGGATTGATGGGGCATTTTGGCTAATTTATCACTCAAATATGGTTTTTGAACATTTTTGTAATTAATCGCTATTGGGTTTCCCTGGTTTTCCAGTGAGTGTTGGCTCGCTGAGCCAACACGAGCATGACAAGGAGGTATTGACTTAAAATAGCGAAACTGTGTCTACCAGCAGAAATGTGCTAACCAGCTAGCTCAAAGCGTTTGTAGGATTCGCGGAACGTTCGTTACACGAATCCAAAAAATACCCACAAGTTCCTTATCATGCAGGACAGTCAAGAATCCCTTCGAACCTTAAAAACGCTGCATTATGCTTCTTCACGTAGCAGAACATCATGTTGAGGGGTGTGATTGCTGTTTTGGATCTTTTATGGAAACATTCTATTTCTAATGGTCAAGCAAACTCCGGAATTTATAATATTTATAGTAAATCTAGACTACTCAGTGCTTTGGCGTCTTTCCTACCTGCGTTATTAAACCAGAATGTCAATCCCATATGGAGAAATTTTGTCGACTTGTTCGCACAACTCTTTGGTTCCATCTGTTGAACTCAGATCTGCCTGCACAGAGCTGGAATGGTACAATGTTTCTCTATGAACACACAATAAGAAGAGTCTTGATTTTATATCTTGAGTGATGGAGAGAGATGGGACGGTAGCGATTATATAAAGGGAGGCATTTCGTATTTATATCTTCGAAATATCTACTCAGTCCCTTTAAGTAAAGGATAATAGCCAAGGAATTGCAACATTCGTTGAATGTCCTCGGCCGACAACGAATGGTTGCGAGTCGAGGCATTAACAGACTTAATTACACCCTTAAGTTCAGGACAGTGTCAACATTGAGTTTTCGAGTATCTTTGTGGTTTGTAACTTGCAAATATTTGATTATGTATGTCACGTATACATTTCTAGAAAGAAAATTTACGATGAACCGATGATGGCATCCGATTAATGTAAAACTTGCCGTTTTTGAGAAAAAATACTAAAAAAACATGATTTGCCCCAAAATTTTCAGCCAGCATAACAAAAACAATGAATTTCATGATTTCTGAGTTATTTTTTAGAGACAAGACAAATTTGTCTAGGGGACGTTTTTTCATTTTTAAAAAATAGAGCTTTTACTTTTCGAAATATAAGGAAAATGTCAAAAAAAGTGTGATTTTTACCTTTCTTTTCCAAAATTGAGTATATATGGAAATATCTTTAGTTAGGAAACCGAAAATTAAAAATTGAGAAAACCGTCCATAGAAGAAGACGGATTGCTATCGTAGGAAAGTTAACCTTACCTTTTACTTCGGAACTTTTGGAGTTATCTTGTTAGAAACATTTGCCCAAATTTTGCGAAAATTGAACATGAGAAAATCTGTGTTTTAGTAAAAAAGTGACTTTCACGCCTTTCAAGCTGTCTCTTTCTCAAATAACTTTACCTTTTAACTTCAAAATTGAGTATGTTGTGCAAGTGATGAAAATCATCTTTATGCACTTATTGAATCAAACCTCTTGTCCAACTCAA
>JAMKCH010016181.1:0-23999 GCA_023653785.1 Ophioderma brevispina
CGCGCCAACTCTACTGCATTCGTCTGGTTGTTGACGGAGTCATCATGCAGGTATACCTGCCTACGGTACATCACATTTCGGTTGACCGTCAGTGTCTATTTGTTTGGCCAAATATTGCTGCTCAGAAATTCGTCGGATCGTACGTTTTCTTTTTAGAATACTTATCCCTCTCATTGTGATTTACTGTTGCGTACGGCAGCCTATGGCAATCGCTTCGAAAAAACGTGGTAACTCGGATCAAGTGCCAAATCGGCCAGTTTTCAGGGGTGTAAGAAAAAATGTACTGTGATTTTTTCTCTATGTTGGGGTGTTGGGATTGCGAGTAGTGTGCATTGCGTATTCCGATGCGGTCGTGTTCTTTAATTCAACCTGGGTGAATTACAGTTCCAAGCACGTTCATCATTCGATGATGGTACTGTGATGTGCAACAGTGCATCAAAGCCGATCTTGTATGTTCTGAAATATGATAAAATTTCGACGGACCTGACGAAATTAATATGTGGGGGGTAGCGAAGTAATAGAACGTAGGGAGAATTCTGCTAATACTCAAGTATCCAAACGTAGATGAATAACTTTAAAAACTTGCAAAGTTATCAATATAAATCATAATGTTTATCGATTTTGTCTTTGCTTAAGGAGGATGGCCCGAATTTTTTAAGGATATGAAGTTTTCATCTTGATTGGATGCTTCAAAACCCCCATCTGTAAAGTATTTAGCGCGTATTTCAATCCGTTTTGATGCGAGAGCTAAAACATCGAATATGGAGATATACAGCAAAATAGGCGAAAGGTCAAATGGTATACAGCAAAAGGTCAAGGTCTTATACTGGTTGGATTGAGTTTAAAAGTATCTTAAAATTTTATTAAAATTACCATTGATTTAAAGTATGTTGGGATATTGCCCTCTTGGATTTGCTTCTCGTGGTGACAGGAGGGGGCACTTTCCCCACACCCTTCAATGGGGGGACAAAATCCAGATGCTACAGTGTAGGTATCCCTACATCATTTATTTAATTCCAATGTAATTTATAAATTTTTTAAAGATACTTTTAAACTATCAAACCAGTATAAGACCTTGAACTTTGCTGAATTAAACATTTGGACCTTTAGGCCCTAGTTGTGTATATCTACATAACGATTGTTTTTGCTTTTACCTACAGGTCACCATAACTTTTTTACTCCTTGTTACCACACGAACAATTTGAGCTATACCTACATGTTTTTGGACAATTATTTAAAAATGTAACCTGTAGAAAACGTTACCCCCTCCTGAGGAAATTGCCCGACATTTTCAGTCAGAGGACATGTGGGCTAAAACCGTCTAAAAGTCTAAAAGCCAAAATCAAATCGTCAAACTTACTTGCCCAACGAAATTAGTCACGGAATTGAGGATTTTTACTTAACAAAGAATTGAGAAAACGGTGCCTGGTTGATCATGTTGATTGGCTTGTGAAGAAAGTGTTACGGTGGATATGGTACTTATATTACTCCATGGTATGCACACACAGAGTTGAAAACAAAATGGAGAGGCATAGATTGGGTTACTGGAATATTTTACTGGAACTTTCACCATGGACTGAATGAAGTTTGATGGTGTTGAATTGTTTTACAATGTTATTTGCAATGTAAATGTTGAAAAAATATCGAGTTTGAAGTGATCTCACTTAGAAAATGAAAGTTAAATAGCAAGGACGTCTTTTGAGAACATGCTTTACATGGGGTGCTTGCCACTTTTTGACACTTTATGTATTATGCACAGATTGCCAGTTGTCTGCCTCCACCTGGATGATGTATCTATTGTATAAGATGGATGGATTGGTTTCAAACCTTCTGTGATAGGTTAGCCGTTAGCCATGGTAAAAAAAACGGCAGCAACTTTGGGGTTCAAATTTGGACATGTCATCGTGAGGTCTACATTTGGTAGTCACCTAGTCACTAGCAGGCACATGGCATGGTAGAATGTAGCTAGAGTAACCCCACTGGTACTCCAGAACTGCGTTTAACTTGATTGTTGCCTAAGGTACGACCAAGTGGTACTCTGATCTGGGATAAACGATGTAACGTACTCGGGCACCTAGGTGACAAGTAAACACACATTTTCTAGCCAACTGTTAGGTAACTCATCAGTTGGAATCTGGCTGTGAAGTTGCATTTTTTGAAACAAGGTTTTAACACATTCACGTGAATTTCATCTTTGGAACACTGGATGTTTATCAAAAGGTGGCCAAGGGAGCCCTTCCCGGCTGGTTTTAACAAATGGTTTTAGGTTACCCACATGTAACCACTTTTCAAATACATAAATATTGTACATTGGCCTATGCTTTTAGTCATAGGGAGTTGTTGATTGTGCACAATTTAAGGTTTTGTGGTATACACACTACCCGGAGTTTCAGTGTAAAGCACCTTCAATTTAGGCTGGGGAAAAAATTATTTAATGAAAAAATTAGGGATTTTTTAAAAAAATACATAAAAAACACTAAAACAAATCGCCCTGTCTCAAAACTGCCAAAACTATGTGGAGGAACGTTCCATCCTTACCCAGGTCAAGTAGAGACTAAATTGATTAGAGATTGATTTATTGTCATTTTTCTTTTAAGAACATTTTTCCAAATGATCCTACCTTAAGGTTTTGTGGTAGAGTTAGTAAATGAAAAGATCTGGAAATATGCAATTAAGTTTAACATCGGTAGAAGCTTAAAGGGGATTTCGCGGATCCACAGCCTCGTCCCCCCCCCCCGCTACCAAAAAAATGTTGAGATTTTTATATCATCTGACCCGTTAGCCTTAGTAATCCAACCCCCCGGTGCCCAATCATGACAAAAGTCAAGTATTTTGACAAATTGGCATTTGCAGAAAATGCAAGTTCACAATTTTACAAAAATACAAAATTATTAAAAAGTCGATAGTATCCACAAAATATATCAAAAGTTATACAGGATCGAAAAGTAGCCAGGTGAACCATTTAAGTTTTAATGACATTTCCTCAGTAATGGAGGTCAATGAGGGCACCCTAAATTTAGAATTTTCTATCTTTTCTTCAAAATTGGGGTCAGTGTGGATGTCACATTCATTTCGTGTTTGGCATGATCTGAAATAGTCTGCCTGCATGTGTTATTCTATTTAATCCATGTTAAAATATTGCTATTGCCTTGTGTGCAAAATTCTATTACTGTAGTTCACAATAAATATTCCATTTGAATTATTGAATTTCAATCCATGTTTAAATATTGCTATTGCCTTGTTTGCAAATGTCAAAATATTGCCATTGCCTTGTGTGCAAAATTCTGTTACTGCAGTTCACAATAAATATTGCATAAAAATACTATATAAGAATGATCTTTGTTTTAGCATATTATTCTGTGTGAATTTAACTTCAAACGTCAAGTTTAATGGTGTGACTATTGGAATCATCTGAGGGGTCACACTGACTCCTAATAAGGAGTCAGTAGACTCTTCATACAGTGTCATGAATCACTGACTCCCTGGAGGAGTCGTGTAACTTGACCCCTTCAGGGAGTCACTTGACTCCATTAAGGAGTTGTTTTTGACATAGAGTCAGGGAGTCACTTGGACTCCGTTTAAAGAGTCACTCGGACTCCTTTTTGGCTATCAGTGAGAGTCACAGATTGCTTCCTTCTGACAGCCATCTTTAATTTCAAAATGGCCACTATTTTTTAACATATCGTCGGGTGTATTACATAGTGACGGATGATAAACAAAATACGAATTTTTGTTTCTGAGAAAAGCGTTATTCAGCATCCGTCATTATGGAAAACACAATCGGCGTTTTCTGAACATCCATCAAACCAACGTCCGTCATCGCGAATCTACTGAATTTGGTTTATTACATAATGACGGATGTTGAGTGGAATGCCGCGATTCACCGCTTTGAACTGTAAATATAATATAAATTTCTACTAATACCGATATGTATAAATTAGTTATATAATTTGCTTGTGTCAGTTATAAATTTAAGATGCGAATAACTTACTAACACAAGTATTTAAAAATCCCTGGTGGGAAATCAAGTATACACTTCTTTGACAGAGGGTTCAACATCCGTTCATCCGTCACTATGTAATACACCAAAGTCTCCGTTACGCAACATACGTCAAAAATGCAAAATTTCTAATTTAGATTATTAATTAATGATAAGCAATGTTGCGGCACTGACATGTTGAAGATTTTGGTATTTAGTACCATTTCCCTTAATTTCGTAAAAATGATAAAAATCAACATCCGTCACTATGTAATACACCCGACGATATAAATCATGGAATCTGAGGAGATCCATAGCTCTGGGTGTTTAATAAATAGGTTTCAATGTTATTGCTGTCCATATGTTTCAGTGCAATTTCAAGTATTGTAACCAATATCCATCTAACTAGCGGCCGCAGCCGAGATGCTGTTCACCATGTAGCGCCAAATATCCCTGTCCGTCATTAAGTTGGTAATGGCAAATGCATCCTGCTGCATGTCTCGAGCAATCACACCTGTTTGGGCATGGTAACCTCCAACCATGTCCGAGACTACTTGATCAATCACAAGATAACAGTGACCGGCAAATCGTGCTTGGCGTTGGGCAACAGAAGATGAGATTGGAGGGATATCTCCACATAACTGTGCTTTAGTCATGTGCTCACGCCAGGATATGTTTTGCACCCGCATGTAGGTGCCATCCAGTTTATCCCGTAGCTCTTTCTTCATCATGTTTCCCAGGTCTCAGACCATATAACAAGGATACTCTCTTCGCAGGCTCTAAAGAACTTCAGCTTGGTTGAATTGGAGATACTAGATTGCCATAGGTGGTGTAGTTTATTGCAGGCATCCAAGCTTGTACTTTGCGTGACACGAAATCGTTCTTGCTGTCGGCAACATAGGACCCCAGATACCCAGAAGTCCCTGACCTCTTTGATTTGGGTAACATCTGTAGTGTAGATAGATTGATTGATGATTATCTTCCTCATTGATGGTCATATATTCCGTCTTCTTGGCATTTAGATGTAGGCCGACTTTGTCTGCAGCATTCTCAAGTAATGTTAGTAGATTTTGTGCACCACATATCAGATCGGCTGTTAGAGCTAGATCATCTGCATTGTCAAGGTCTGTGAGATGCTGCCTTTGGAGATGTCTGGAGCTCTTGGGTTTGATGGTGAGTCCCTTGTCGTTCATGATGGCAAGACTGTCTGAGGATGTAATCAACCACGATTACAAAGAGATGGGAGCAAGAGTATCTCCTTGGAGGATTTCAGTAGTTGTTATGAATGCGTTTGTGGCCCTATCCATGGTCTGCACAAAGCTATATGGGTTATCATACATGATGGCAATTGCTTTGACAGTCTCGTCTTGGGCACCATAGTTGGTAAGAATATGCAGCATTGTATCTCTGTTTACACTGTCAAAGCCTTGGAAAAGTCTACAAACACATTGAACCTTTTCTCTTGGAAATTCTCAACTGTTCTATGATCCTTCTGAGGGCAAGTATCTGACGTAATGTTGATCTGCCTTTACGAAAACCATTCTGGTTTCGTCTGAGAATGGGATCTATACGAGAAACGGTTCTGTTAAGCAGCATTGAATTGTAGATCTTAGAGGCCAGTGGTGACAATTCCTCTGTAGTTTTGGGGTTGTTGGAGGTCACCTTTCTTTGGTAGAGGAGTGATGAACGATGTTAATATAATAAGGCAGCTAGTCTGTTTCCCATGTAGATTTCGTTACAAAATTCCAACAGTTGATCATGAAAAAGTAGATTCTTCCAGATTACTGCAGGAATGTTGTCGGGACCAGGCGTCTTGGTGTTGTTCAGTTTCTTCAAGCAGATCAGAATCGCCTCTATAGTGAAACGTCCAGTCTTGAGAGGAAAAGCGTCTGCTATCTTGTGATTGACGAAAGGTTCTTCAAGGTTAGTGTACCTCAAATGGGATAATCATATTGATAAGATTGCATCTAAGATCGCTCAAAAAACTGGTATTCTTCGTCGTATTAGGCCGTTTATTGACAAATCAACTTCGGATATGTTGTATAATGCTCTTGTTCTTCCTCATATAGATTACTGCTCTCCTATATGGACCTGCAGTTCTATATAATAAATATGTCAATAAGACCCAGATATTGCCAAACCATGTCGCAAGACTCACTCTGGGCTGCAGAGTCCGTGATAAACATGTCAGGATATATATGATGAACTCATTACAAGTGGGGGTGGCTGAATGTTCGGAAAGAGCCCAATTTTTTTACTTTGACATTTCTTCTATAGGTTGTTTTCGTTTTTTCCCCACGGTCTTGCCACCGAGTACCTGTCTGACCGTATTCGTCATAGAATTATACCCACAGTCATGGTACACGCTCACAAAGTTCAACAAGATAAGAATTGAAGTAGCCGGACATGATTGGGGTGGTCGCACTTTCAGGAATTCGGGTGCACGACTGTGGAATACCTTTCAAATCCTACAAAAACTCGCCCAGCTTTACCCGTTTTCATAATCCCGCATAAAAGAACTCATATATGTACTACCGATTAGCGTTTTTCCATAGTCATTTAATTTAGAGGTTATTTAAGTGTTTACCATTTTTGGCCAACTATATATCATGAATTCCTTATAATTCATCTCGTGATTTTCATATTTCTAGATTGGCAGAGGATTTTGGAATTAATTTTAAATTTTGGCATGTTGTGATTGCACTATACTAGTGGGGTATTTATATTGGATCTATTGTTTAATTATGTAATTTGCTACGTGTTATAGATATGTTACACCTTTGGTACTATTGTATTGTTTATATATTTTAATGTAGATGTAGCTACAGTAATGTCTTTGTTAACCCCCCCCCCCAAAAAATTTTCGTTTTACCAGGTTAATATTTATCTTTTAAGTGTAATTGTAGTTGTATGAAATTAACTGCAATATTGAATTTTAATATTGGATGTTTGATTGTATTTTATATTGCGGAGAGGGCCTGGTGAAAGGCAGTCTTCGTTCACTGAACTGGCTACCGCTATAAACATGTCGAATAAATAAATAAAGTAAAGTGTGATTTATGAACTGGTTTGCCAAGTGAGAACTAAAGGGCTGAAACCATGTGTCGAGACACCCTTGCTAGTGTTCACCTTTGGATTTCTTATAGGGGGGGTACTTTCTTAGCATAAGCCCTCGGTGCCTCCCAGGCAGTAAACATGCTTGTATGTGAGATGTAGGGTGTCAAGTGCTTCCGCTTTGGGACTTAACATGCTCCTCAGGCACCAACGGTGTAAGCATAGTCAAGTGCAGCCTGAGCGACATCAAGGTTCTGCTTGGAGCTTCTTGGAGTTTAGTAGGGCTTCTTGGTTGCTAGACTTCAGTTTTCTATGGCTTTGATGAAATTTTGTCATTGAGCAAGGGCAGTAGTCTTCCTCTTCTTCTAGGTAGCATCTCAGTGCAATTTTTTGTTGGCGGAAGTGACGGCATCAGCTACTGGGGTGCTGGGGGTTCTAATCTTCAAGCCACAACAAGAGTGTTGACATGCTATGTACTACTGCCAGTATACTGCTCGACAGAGCTTTGTATCTCCGACTACCTGTATTCAATTGTTTTCATGGGATCGCTATGAGGCGGTTTACTCTGACGGTAACTTATCCAGCTCCTCCAAGAGACAATTCTATGATTAGACGTACAGCTTCAAAATGTGTAGGCCTCTTGAGTTATTAATGCTGTAATCCATGACCAGGAATGAGTCCAGCTGAAAAGTTCTCCATTGGGCGACGGTAGGCACTGTGTTCAAGTCTACTTGCTTGATTTTGGATTTAACAAGGCGACCCGTTCACGAATTCCCTCCACGCACTACCCACCTCTGCACGCGAAAAGCACGTCCCCAGGCCCAAGTCTACAGCACCGCAATCTCCAGGATGCACAGAAAGATTATGGGCTGGAACTGCAACGGTGGCAGTGGACAGTCCATGGTTAAAACAAAAGACAGTTTCATCTGGATGATAGCAGCCCCCCCAAATGGATGGGGTTTCAGGAGTACCTCGTGGAATCTCAGGATGTGCTCATTACAGTTGATAAGGCTGGCACGTGACTTGAGAGCCTTTGGACTGAGAAAAGAAAACCCAACAACATCCTGTAGCTGCGATTTTTCTTATTCTCCAGGCGGAGGCGTAATAGTGCATAGCCATGGATTTTCCTGTAGTAGAGCTCACTGTGCACAATGCGGTGTTTTTGCATGCATATGACATCGCTATCATACAGTTGTGCTTCATATACCAGTTCTTCTTCTTGACTGTTGTTGATAGTGACTGGACGTTGTATGTGCTAACGCAGCATTTAACAAAGTTGTCCAAGCATCTTTTGTAAATATCAAGGTTGGACCTTCCAGACGGCTTTAAGGGACCAACCATCATCCGAATGTTAGAAATCAATGTTGCCTCAGGAAGCACAGACTTAAAATCCGGAAAATTACCTAGTACTAATTCTAAAACAATTCGTAAATAGTAGCTGGATAGCCAGGTCTCCAGCACCCTTTTCTGTGGGGATGGTCCTGGCATTTGTCTTCACGGTGACCACTCTGCGCAACAGGATATCAATAACATCACAAACATGAGTTGCTACGAATGGGCTTTTATGTGCTCAGAAGTATATATAAAAATGGCGGCCATTTTGAAAGTCAAGATGGCAACGGAAGGAAACAATCCGTACCTTTTCGGATGTAGAATTGTGTTCCCTTGACATCACAAAAACATGTGTATTGCCGCCACTTAGCCTTCTATAATGCTCAGAAGTCCAGATAGAGCTAAATGTTGAAAATGCGGCCATTTGAAATTCAAGATGTCCGCTGAAGGAAAACAGTCTAGCTTTCTGAATGTGATATTGTGTTCCTTGACAATTCAACACATTGGGATTGCCACCAATTTGAACCTTCGACGTTGCTCAGAGTCCAGATATAGCGGCCAAAAATTATGTTGAAAATGCAGCCATTTTGAAATCCAAGATGGCCGCCAAACGGAAGGGATTAAAAATTGGTAACATTGATTTGGATTTCTTGGGACCATTATCTAATTTTAAGACCAAATTTAGTAAGAGTTAGCCAAAAAGGACACACTGTCCATACTATAACAAGTGATATGTTATGACTCTATGGACATAGGGATGGACAGCTTAAAGGTCATGGACATGCTTTAATATACTTCATAATACCACCAAAAAATGGTTTCCCATTCATAGAGTTTGGTATCAATGTAAAATCTTATGCATGAAAGCAGTAGTATATGAGAAACCGTATATTTGATAAAAATTGGCCATTAATATCATTGTGTTTTGACAAGCTTTCAAGGAAATTCCAAAATGCAGTGAGTATCGCGCTGGCAGCTGACAGAAGTGACGTCCCCGAGTAACAAATACGCGATAAGACTCTGGGGTACGCGATAGGCGTCATGATCGTCATCGTGGAACGGACGGGAGCGTGGCCCAGGTTTTCTTGAATACGTACACAGGTGACTTCTCGCGGTATATTCGTCGTACGCCAGGTTGTACATAATTTCTTGATTTGGTGCCTTCAATTACGATAATAGGCGCTGTATTGTCGACGGGCTGCACCAGCTGGCGACCTACGGCAAGGAAGAATCAGAACAGATATTTTATTCAAGTTCCCAACAAAGACACCGACAAGGAGAGATATTGGAGTTTGCGGTGCGGTTAGCCCACGTTGTGAGCTTGTTTTCAACTTGTTACTCTGACGTCATTAAACGGGTCAAATCCAACTCAGACTCTTGTACGCGTTCGCGAAAACAGGGGAAGGACGGCACCTGTCAGTTGGGTTATATTTATCTGAAATTTAACACGTTCCCGATGTCACTTTAAAAATCTGTGTGGTGATAGATCAGAGATACTGTTGAGGTACGCGAAATGTAAGAAATTAAGAACTGTCTACTCAGCCATGTCCATGCGACACATTTAACGTCCTTCTGAAGAAGACGGAGTATTCTGCACAGTTTAGTTCGTTGACGCTCCAAATAAACCACGGATGTTTTTTGTAAAGAGAAAGAAAGGAATTGAGCGGTCTGAATATTGAACTTTCCTGTCAGGAGTAGGAGTTGTTAGAGAGACACAGTTCGCACACAGTAAATAGTTCTGCTCATCATGCATGATTTCACCATAAGTAATCGTCCCATCCTTTTAACAATTAAGTGCCCAAGCAAAAAACACTTCCGTTAGTGCCCAAGGGGGGGGGGGCGGGGGGTTCCTAGGAGACCCAACCCAGATAACCACTTAACCATGTGAGTTTGATTATGACACGTAACACAAGTAGAGTAAATGGGGGTCACGTAAGAACCAACCATACCCACAATAAAAGTTGTGAAATCCGAAAATTTGACCTTATGACTATGCGCCAATTGAAATTGTCATCTCCGAAAAGGAGTGGTCGCACATTTCCTCCTCAGCAACTCCAATATAAGGTTTTGAACCAAACTATTCATTTATCTACTCTAGAATAACCAATTAAAATAATCATTGCACAATATAGCCAAATTTATACCATCTTGTATTTTTCTCAGAAACTTCAAAATCACCTTATTTTTCCCATAGACTTACACAGTTAAGAGCATGTCATGACAAAATTAAAATTGATGCTATCAGCATATAAAAGGTTATTTCAATTTAAGTATTATTAATTATTAATTAATTGCCTCCTAAGGTATATATCTAAGCAAATAAATCCCAAGATCTAATTACTTTAATTTTTTAATTAGTAAAATATCTTCATTTTTTCACTTCCGTTAGTGCCCAAGGGGGGGGGGTCCTAGGGACCCAACCTAATTATTCTAATGAAGCCGTGGGCGGATTGAATTTTTTTTAGTATCAGGAGAAGCGTGTTCATAAATCAGACAATTAGCAAAAAACTCCTTGAAAAATTTGATTGCGTAACCGAGAAATCGCAAAAAAAATCAAATGTTGGGTACTATGGAACCCCCCCCCCTTGGGCACTTAAGTGTTAATTCCAGTTCAGAGTTATGATTAATTCAAATTACAGCTCCCTTGATAATATGATCCGTTCTTAATGAATTTCAAAATCAAGCTGAAGTTTGAATTCTCCTGCAAGCACAACGAACTTGAATAAATTAGAGCGCGGACTGTTGGCAGGGTTATTGCCAGTTTGTTTACAAACTAACCTAAACCTCATGCTCTGAAATACAGGCAAAATAGAAAACGTCACCAAAGTGACTATTATTTCTAGAAGAATTTACTTATTTGTTCATAGGAAATCGTGGTTATGTAAATAATATATATTTTTATTACAATTTCAATAAACAATCCTCATATTACCATGTTTTCATCGAAATGAATGAAGCGGACAACAAGCCTAAATCAAATAAATTCATTCAGGAGAGTGTTGCCAATTTTGGGCACCAAAATAGAGAACACTTTCCTGAATGTATTTGCTGAATTCAGTGATTTTTTGTTTTCTGGTCAATACTTCAGTTATGTAACGAAACAACAAGGTCTGAAACACGCTAAAACTTACATAATTGTTTAGTTAATCTTATCAAACCCGCCAAATCATACGTGGAGTCTCAGTTTTACTTGTTACTTGATACTTCGGAAGGGGATTTTGGTGTACGCTTGCTGGTAATGTGCTAGCAAAAGGCAACGTTGAAATTTAAGAAGGCAGAAGGCAGTGTCAGCATAACATGGTAAAGGCTGTCGATCAAAAATTCCACCTTTTGCGACAATTTCGACATAACACCCTCGCCTATTTTTTGTTTCGACGATATTCCGCAACCTTTCTGTAAGGTTAGTTTCATGTAAAATGGTAGTTTATATCCAGTGGTTTTCATAAAATCAGATCGTGATGCAGACGATGTAAGTGTGATGTCATGGCTCGCTGAGTCGGCTTCATTTTCTCGCTGAGCAGGGTGCTCTAAATTATTCAAGCTCGTTGTGCAAGCATTAATATCTCGCGATCATCCAATCAGATTGCGAACAATATTTTCTCACGAATCATTGGCAGCTGACCCGATCTGACCAGAGATGGCTTCACGAATCATTGGCAGTGACCCTATCTGACCAGAGAGGCCTCTTATACCTTATGCCATGCACGACAAAAGGGGTCGGCCAACTACTGTTGCAACAAATTACTTCTCAAATCTGGCTGCTAAAGTTAAAGTATGTGCATCAGGCGCGGAATCAGGGGGGTAAACCCCCCCCAAGGGGTGTTCTGTCGTAAAATGACCACTGTGCATGTAAGATTTACTCAGCCCTAGAAACCCCCCCAATTCTGCACCTTTAACATGTGCACAGAAACCAGCATTAACCTGTTTGCTTTGTCGACTATTCTACGTTCTGGCGTCCACTGACAACGAGACTAACAATTTAGTCAGGGGCGTAACTAGACCTGTAGCTACGGTGGACAAGAACTGAAGATTCTCACAGGGCATGAAGATTGCTGGTTTTTTTCTCCTTGCCTTCAAAATTCTCCAAATTTTCCAAGGGTGGGCGATTGCCCACTTCAATCCATCCCATAGTTACGCTACTGAATTTAGTAACTTCACTGACATTTCACATAATCTAACTCTGAACTTTCTTGACAGAACTGCTAACAACCCCATCCCGCAACATCTCGGTTATTCAAAACGTTCGTT
Organism: Ophioderma brevispina; assembly: GCA_023653785.1. Lineage (NCBI taxonomy): Eukaryota > Metazoa > Echinodermata > Ophiuroidea > Amphilepidida > Ophiodermatidae > Ophioderma > Ophioderma brevispina. Next base: position 12,614 of record JAMKCH010016181.1, read on the forward strand.
CATAGTTGCAAAAGTCAGCGCGGCGTAAGACGACAGCGGTGAAAACTTGAAAATAACCGTATTCATAGGTATCATATAGTCCGGGTAACACCAGAAATTGCTGCATGCTGTTACAGCTCGGTTCTCGTCAGTGTATTACCATATTTGTTTTAGGTTTAATTTAATTAATTTACCATTTACCATTAATAACGATATATATGTTCTATGAAAGGCTAAAAAACAAAAAAATATTTATTTTTCGCAATGCCACTATATACTACTGCCCGCTCGTGTAGCTAAAACCAGGGGCTATACACGGCAAGCTCGTTATACCATGTTGTTATAAGCAAGTAGTGTATGTGTGTGAGCAGCGTTCGAATAGCGGTTGTCCGTTCGCCCGGTGTAAAAGAAACTGAGTGTTCCCCCATGAGAAGAGTGTCCGAACACCATAGCAAACAGGTACGGCAATTAAAACGTGACCTGTGTAGGACAGAGGGCCATTTGGGTTCACAGTGCATGAAACAAATGATGGCAACAGCACTCAATGGAGAACACATAGGGACAGATGGTGGAAGGACACTAAGTCACACGGACACTTTAGTATATTGACACCGGGACAACCAAATTGAAAGCCGGACAACCAAAAATGCTACTGCCAGGATTGTCCGGCGGACAACCATAAAATTAGAGCCAAAGTCACTTTTGGTACGCCGCAATTCAAAGAACCCGACACCAGCCGATAAATTGTTAGAGATATTGGGAGTAGTTCTTTCGCTATTCCGCCACTGAAAGTAAAAAATCGCGTTCCAAGAAACTCACACATAAAAAAAAAGGGGAAAGAATTTTTAGTATTGTGCACCACCCTTTGGCAAGTCCAGATTGTTGACGCTAAGAAAATCAAAAGATAATGTTTGATTATTATTAATACTTATTTTAATATAAAGGCTCAAGACAGGAACAGATTCCGAATTTCAAATGAAAAGCATTAATTTCTAAACTTCAGAAATGTTTTCATTTGGGTTCATTAGTCATTACAACTTACTAGGCCTAAACAGCAGAGGCAGTCCCTATTATAGTTCCCCTGGTGCAGGGCCACCAAGAGATTTCATTTACTATTTATATAAGAAAGTTGTTTCAAAATACGGACAACCAAGAGTTTTGGTGGACAAACCAAAAAATTGCAACGTGGTTGTCACTTTCATTAATTCGGACGCTGTGTTGTGAGATGCTTTTCGTCCGGAAGACTAGTGAAGTACCTCAAAACAACACATTTACACCTTAGAGAATACAGATCGAAAGGTTGCTGGTTCGGAAATCCACAGATCAGTTTTCATATCTTTTCTCCTTTTCGATTTTTGAACAGTGCATTTTGAACTTATGGAAACATTTTAAGATACAAGGTGTTCCCCAAAAAAGGACTTAACCCTAAAGGCGCCCCCAATTTCAAGTCTTATAAAACATTTATGCAAACTATTTTTACATATTGGGAAGTATTATTCATTATTTTTTCAATACAAAAATTCCCCGTTTGATTCGGATCCGAAATGACTGGCCTGTGGCCAATTGAATAATATCACTTTTGTTCACTGTTTTTTTGTTTTCATGAGTCCACCAAATATGGTGATTGGTGGTGACTCGTGCTCTTTAAATTTTTGATGAAACTTTGCATTGAAAATAAACTCTTACAACTTGCAAAAGGTTTTAGAAATCATGCTGCAACATAAATTTCAAAGAGTGAAAATCACTCTTCAAGGAGTGACTCTATAGACCACCAATCTTTGTTGAGTTTCAATTAATGCCAAAAGAAGTGAAAGCACTCTTCAAGGGGTGACTCTATAGCGCTAATCTTTGTGGAGTTAATAATATTTTACTCGTTAAAGAGTGAATTTTTTGTTTATGATACTCCTTCATCGTAATTGGTCACTCTCGTAAGAGTGAAGAATTAACAGCATTCACACCTCAAAAGAGGAAATTGAACTCCAAAAAAGACTAGAGGCACTCCTTAAAAAGAATGATTTCACTCTTTTTACAATTTAGAGAGTAACAAGATATTCAAGAGGACACCATGAAAATCAACCTGTTTATAATGATAAAACTCTGTAAAGTTGAGCCTCTTATCCACCTGGTAAGACATCGCCAGCTGAGGTTCCTTGGGCACATCCTTCGTCTGCCAGAGGAAGAGCCTGCTAGAAGATACGCTCTCTACATACCACCTCATGGCAAAAGGAGACCTGGACTCCACGCACCTCTTATTTAGCCTACATCCAACGTGTGCTAGGGTATGATAAAGGTATGATACAAGCTGAGCAGATAACCGCAATTGCCAAAGATAGATGTGTATGGAGAAATCTTGTAATCACCTGCTCCGCAGCTGAAGGATGATGATGATGATGAAAGTCATGTAAAGTGTTAGAAATCTGTTATGCATATGAAATCCTGTCCGTGTTACATGTGAAAAACAGAGATTCTATTCAATTGGCCACAATTCAGTAACCTCTGACCCGAATCAAACGGGGTTTTCTGTAATGAAAAGCTAATGAATAATATTTTCCCAATATGTAAAAATAATATGCATAAATGTTTAATAAAGACCTAAATTGAGGCCGCTTTTAGGGATTTTTTAGGGGGGACACCCTGTAGGTACCCATTTTTGACTCTGTCCACGCAACCACTGTTGTGTGATATACTTTGCATGGGACTACACAAGTACATCACGATAGTCTTTGCTTTGATACAATTTGTGTAAACCTTAGAATATCAAGAAAAAAAATAAGATATTAAACTATTTTATTATTCTGAAACCAGTAAGGAATTTTATCCCCAAAATGTGAAATATTATATCACACTATTATTGTTTGAAAATGTTCACAATTTTCCGGGACATTTTTTTTTCTTCTGCGGGAACATTGGATAAAATATGTAGGTTAGCCTATGCAGTTTTTATTGTATTTTTTTCTTATGTTTAATTCAGCGCGTTTTAATTACTTTACATCAGGAATGACATTCTCTTAATTGTTACTTAGTGGTGTGATGTGAAACAAAGGTAACTAAGAATTATATGAAAGTAACTCAATGAACGTGGACGTGAAGAATTGTGCAACCGTGGTCCATTTGGTTTTTGGTGGCTTTCCGTTAATTTAACATAGGTACAATATGGGAAAAAGTAAACTTTTTCACCAAAGACAGTGGGTAAAACGAGCTATTACTATCGTGTATAGTAACAATTTCTAAGTTTGTGTTATGTTTTTAATATTTTTTCTGAAACCGGATGTTAAATCATTTTCACTCAGCCTGTAGTTATTTTGGACTTAGTTCGCGATAATGCAGATAGCAGCCTTGATAGAACGCCAACCCCACCTGAAATTAGATTGTGCAGTTACGATATAACCTAATGGATGATGCAATACAATAGTAATTAATTGAGTTTCCGTTAATGAAGTAAGCATCATTATAGATACGGAAACTTTAACTTAGTTATTAAATTTGCATGAGTACTGTTTGAAAGTGCTTAGGGAAGGTAAACGTGATAGGTGGGGAACAATTTTGTTATTAAAACATGCTATTCCTTGCCAATGGGATAATGAATATCATAGTGAATCAAAGAACAACGGTGTTGAGACGATCATTATTGCAAACCAATATAGTATATGATTTGCGGAGAGAGTTGGCCATTTGGAGGAACGGAAAGGTTATTCGGGACGTGGCATTGATTTTAAAGGGGTGGGATGGAAAATGGCATTCACCTGGTATTAACAGGACTGTTCTATCTTTGGCTGAGACTATTTCTGCGACGTAAGGACAACAAAATTTGAAAAACCGAAAAAAAGATTAAAAACATAAACCTCATCCCCAAAAAACTACTCCTGTTAATTGCCCGAAGCCCAGAGTTATAAGAACATTTTATGGGAACAACGTCGTTTGAAAAATTGAAACTTATAACAGACAAATCCACGTGCATGTTGCATAATTCACATTGTAATAAACAGAGCAAGCGCTGGGATCTCTGGAAGTGCCCTTACGCGTTGCGGTGATAGAACGGAGCGTCATCTTTATACTATAAATTATAGTGTTACAAAAGAACGTTGGCGGAGTCATTTTAACGCGGGACGAAAAGATGCCGCACTACCGGAGAGCTCAGGGCACTATCTGAAAATCTGTGGTGCATCTTCAAAATTGGGAAATTACTCTTCCTGTCAAAGTTGGGAAAAAAAAAATTTTAGTTGTACAGTGTGAGTCAATAAAAAACCCTACATTCAGGAAGATTTGTCTTCAAAGGTTAAACGTTATTTTTGCTTCAATGTTTGGTTTGGTTGTTTACAGGATAAACAGGCTTCAGAAGATTTTGTATTTGGTGTCTTTCGGACTTAGGGTTCAGAAACTATGTCAATGTTGCGGAGAGACCTAAAATTGTTTGGCCGATTTTAGCCATACAATGCGGACACCGATGTATACCATGACACATTATAGCAAAGACAATTCAGCACATGCAATTTCAGATGGTATCGATTTAATTCGACACAAACATATCAGTTGTTGAATAAAATGGCCATGTGCAGTTATGTAACATTTATAGTAAAATTTTCAAAACAAATGTTCAATCATAAAGAGTCAGTTATTGAAAACACTCCATATCAATGTCTCAGTTCATGAACATTAATGATACTGCGCAGAGATTTGTGTTTTCAACATCTCTAAGGTACTTCTTTGACCACAAAATACAGTAAACTCAGCGTCCAAAATTGCGAGAGATGAACTAAAGCTTAAGTTTTCTGTAAAGAAATGGAATTAAAAATTGAAATTCAATATCGCACTGTTTTCTTCAAGGGAATATACAAAACCTTCTATGGTTACACTTTGGCTCCAAGTTTCGTTGTAGGATAAAACATGAAAATCTTGTTGACCAAAGTACACTGTGGTCTTACACCAACTATCTTGATTTTCCTGTTTGGAAATTGGAACCATTATTGTTTCATCCTGCATTTTCTTTTGTAATCTCCGGGAGATTATGTTATAATCCTCAATTATTCTCCCACCTTACTGTGTTAACAATAATTGGATTAGTCAGCAAGATCACTGCTGAAAACCAGGTTACTCTATGTAAAGAATGCATGATCCTTGTTTTGGTAAAAATCGGCCAAACAGGATTTCAGTGCTCTCAGCAAAAATGGCATAAACTTCTGTCTCCAAAGTACAAATGACACAATAAAACGTTTTGAAAAGCCTGTTTATCCCTCTTAAACCACAGAACATGAGCAAAAATAAATTCTAATATTTTAATTATTTTTTATTCTGAATGTAGGGGTTTTTTTTACTCACACTTTATTATCAATTATGACGTAAATTGCTACTTGTTAGGAGAATTTCCACACAGGTCGTGTCCAATGTTATCTGCCCATCTACATTTATATATTGGCCACATGTTTCATTCTCATACGCCTTTTCGTTTTAGTTACGTTTGTGAAATTACTATTTTATTGCATATGTAATTTATTGCAGTTTTATTAGAGCATTAATTAATATAATATATTCTCGATGTCAATGAAATACATACTTTATACATGTAAATTTAGCAGGGTTATCCCATTTCAACCACGTCGACCATTATTGCAAATCATGTTTTGGTACATATAACAGCATAATAGATTCCATACACTGCAATCTATCTTCCATTAGAGTTGCGAGAACAGAAGTATTCCCCGATATCCACAATAGAAACCCTTGACATACCGTTTTATATATGGCCTTGTAACGGAGTAATCCTTGTTGACAAACTCCTATAGAAATCAATTTGTTGCTGTTTCTCGGATTGTTGCAACGAATGGCGCATGAACTTCAGTCTATGGTCCTCTCTTTAAAAGTTGGTGACTTGGGATATCTCCATAGTTGCCCTGTTTTTGTAGTTTGTGTACCTTGTTCTTCTTCCATCTTATTTTCAGGGTAGCTTTCAGTTTATCTGGTGCAATCTTGCGACAACTGATAGGGCTGTAATCTAAATCCATGGTTTCTATCCAACATGGATATGCCAGCTCAGCATGATGTGGGAGAAAAAAAACCCACTTCACTATCCAAAACTAATAGGCAATCCAGAGACGTGCCATTTCCATCACTGGTATCCCCGAGAGTGAGTTCGCCACTCATCACATCCCACCACTTGGTCATCGCAGGGGCAGTTGGAATTGTCACTTTTTTCCACCGCATGTTCTATGGACAAGCACCTGATTTCCTCAGCCAGCTGTTGCTCCTGTTGTTCAGTTGATCCTCGCCCTTAGGTTCTCAGTCAGTCTCATGACCTTGCTGTTTAATGTCCAGTCGACCTTGGCCTCCACAGAAAGATCATTTCTCCCATCTTCTGCAGGCTTATGGAACCATGCCCTTCCCTGCTCATGTAGCATGCAAAACCAGTACTTGCGAGTTTCAAAGGGAAGGTTTACGCTATCCCTTGGGCGCCAATCCTTCAGCGTTACTAATTAGATAACTGGTGTTAAATCCGTCCGCCATTCAAAGGAACAAGCCACAATAGAACACAATTTTTGGTCTGGAATGTCAGAGCTATTGTTTATTTTACATGCAGTTGAAAAATAACAGGTGTTAACCGCAACCGATTTAGATTCAGCTGTCCTCGCCCACGCATAAACAAACCTCGAGCTTCTACACTGTGAGTTCAACTAACTTGGCCGTATATTTTATCATTTATTGGAAATGAAACGCCAATGAACAAAGGTCATGAAAGAAATGTCTTTTTGGCAGCTGTGACCTAACATCTTTGTCCAGAACCAATACCCGTCTACTTACCGCTGAACCTCATTTCTATATTTGTATTCATTTCACCACTTTTTAGAATAAAACAAAAGTAAAGGGCACCAGCTGCCTATATGCAAGATAATGCAAGGTACCATGCAATTGCTGAGATTATCAAAACCCGTGTTTTTTTTAATTCCTGAATCGGCACCGAGGTTTATCTGTATTTCGTTATAGGTAAACACCAATGGTGTTCGATTCCTTCTAAACACGCAGTAAATGGAATAGAAATGGGGTTACGCAGCACGTTCTGGGTTATGGGGGGACTTGCAACAAGATGTTATGTTCACAGTCTGTCCTTTTTCGACACAAATGATCCTTGTGCACAAGTGATCGAATTTTATATAAAACCTTTAATATGATTTTTATCAAGAATTTCGAATGCCCAAATGCTCCCGACGCGCCCCCATTTCTGTTACGACTTCTCGTGGACGCCAATATCAGACATACCCTTTAAACACAAACAAATGAGTCCTGTGCACAATGATCTGAATTTTTTATAATAATAACACTTTTTTATGTATGATTTTAATCAGAATGGTTGGTTCAAAATTCGGAATGTCCAAAACACAATTACATTCCATATATGATACACCTCAATGTTTAAGATTTACATTCTTCCAAGTCCACTTATATGTGACGACCTTATGTCCAGAAATACAGAAGCGTTGCAGTTCAAGATGAATGTCCTTACAACGAAGACTCCAAAATGACTACAAGCAAATCCCTCGTATATAAATCCACATGAAATATTCCAGGCCTGAAATAACTCTGTCCAGCCGTTCAAGACGAGACGGTTTTTTTTTTTTCCCTCGCGACACTAATCTTCTGCAGTAATCCCACCGATACCACCTGGATCTCTCTGTCGTAAATGTCCACTTTTATGACCACAAACTGGAATCCTTCTTTTATTCGCAAAACTTAAGTTTTTAGCTTGAAAAATGACCGCAGACAGTTCACAGCTTTCAAGCTCCTGTGGTAGCTAAAAATCAGCACTGTATGGCACGATCACCATCTTCTGGAGATTTATTTTTGCTGACTAGGTTTTTAACCTAATATAATAAGTATTTCATAACTGGTAATTCCTAATACTTTAAGTAGATATTACAGCCTCATCATACATAAACCTAGCCTAACACTGTCCAATTGGATCCTACATAAATGACATAGGGAAACACTATAATTGCAAAGTCAGTTGTTTTGCACATACAGCAGTGGCAAAACCCAAGGGTTTATTTAATAGCGCAAACAATCTCCTAGCTTGTAAACATCTGGTCTGATCTCGATATATTTCATTTAGGGGAACTCATATTTCCCGTGAAAAATCTTTTTCTCTCAAGTAAAATAAAAAAATAAAAATACAATAAAAGCTTTAAATCACAAAATAGAGTATATTATAACACTGCCAAAGAATTCACCTTCACGAGTTTTGTTCATCTTCGTTTTCCTTTCGGACTAAGTGATGAATATGCCGGTTCAAAGTTATTGCTGCATAAGAGACGCGCAGGTTTATTTATTCTTCAACGAGGATATGTATTTTGTGATGGTGATACCACCTTAACTCTTTTCAACATCCTTTTGCACATGGGGCAGTAACATTGGCTCTGCAGTGTTTCGTCCTCTGACTCCCCGTGTGGCTCAATGAACATTAAAAGCGCTATTAGTTGCTGAATCCACATGTAACAGGGCGTCCCTAGAGACTAATACTGAAACAAAGGCCTTAACTTTGGGCGAAACTTTCAATGAAACCTTAAGGAATTTCTCAAGTTAGGGCCTCAGTAAAACAAGGAACACCATTGTGTCAAAATGGTACTTCAAAAGGTACTCTTGTTGGACAGTTGGGGACATGTTTTGGCATACAGATAATGTTGAAATCTTTTGAAAATGAGCATGATTCATATGTATTATTTGAATGTTTGGGACAAAGTCCACAACGCACCGTCACGCAATGTCACCATAGCCAGACTTACACAGGATTATCACGTAAGACTCAACCGGTCATGTTGATGCGGTCTTTGCAAATCCTGAAGTTAAGAGTGGACTGTGTACTTTATTTTTCAAATATCCCCTTGAGAAAAGCACAGGGGTCATATCGGTGAGCAGGTTTTGAAAAGTTAAACTGGAGGGTTTCCCAGCTGGTGCCTACTCAATGACGTTGTGGTTGCTATAATTCACCATTCATTAAAAACCTGATTCGTCGCCAATTTTTTAATGCTCATAAATCTCGCGTCTATCTGACAATGATCCATAGCCATTCCGCAAAAGTTTGCCTTCTTCTGAGCTCATCGTACTGAAGGTGATGGTGAATGCGGTTGAAGGATGGAGAGGTCCCCAAGGTCCATTTCGTTCTTGCAGTAGAATTTCCCTTCCCTTGGATGTTCTTGTAATTGACGTAAAACTGCATTAATATTGTTGTCAGTTTTCACTATGCGTCTTCTCCCTGAGTTGTCCCGTTGTTCCGATTAAGGCTTTACCACGATCTCGAATATTTCTTCACATTTGCCCAGATGGTCGGCTTAGAAGGCGGATCCCTGTTGTAAGTTAAGCGCACCATGTTCTATATACATTTCAAAATGGTTTGAGTGTGGAATGCATTTTCCATTGAATTTTCTAATTCTTCGGTAAATTTTTTATTACATAGCCTACAATGATACAAAGTTAATCTGTCCACCTCTGCAACAACAAGCAAATTTGCCCTACACACACAAACAGCTTTTAATGTCACAAGTTGCGTTTTTGACAATGCCATTTCAAGCAATGTGTTAATGAGGCATAAATGGAGAATTCCATTAAGCGTTGCTCAAATAAAAGGTTACTGTTTTTTTTGCCTTATATATTAAAAACATATATTACCCCCCTTGTAATATTCACGGATGAAATTGAGATACATTTTATGCATTTAAAAAAAATGTGTAACTTTTAAACTTGACATAACCACATAGCCTTAAAAGGTATAATAATATATATCTAAATAAAAACATATAATAGCCTTTAATTACATACATTAGTCTCAAAGCGCTTTACATTTATTCCGCTGTCAACTGGGATAAATCACTTTTCACATGTCCATAAGCTGCCATCATCATATTTTTTTCCGTTCGTTTGCACCCAATGATGATTACTTTTCCCATATTTCACCTTGAAGGGGATGTCTCCCCTGACTAGGATAAGGTATTTCCGCCCCAAAAGCTGCACGTTTATCCCTGTCTTGCCCCTTTCAAAATGGCCGTCCATTGTTTTATGTAAAACCCAAACCGCCATTGGTTTCATTATCTATAGAAATTTTATCCCGACTACACGAAACAAGTTTTTTAACCTGCCTGAAGGAGGCTTAAACATCTAGGGCGTCCAAGATGGCCGCCGCAAAGAGTGCATATTTTGGCTAAATGAACTTAGAATGGAAAAATACGATCCATACAAACAATTTTCCCACCTTCTCAGCTAGCTTAATTCTCGATTGCTGCTGCCAAGTCATGCCACACGCCCGGCTTACAAAAACAGTGAGCTAATTGGTCTTTTTTTGTCAGGAACCCGATTTCTAACATCAGATCGACCATTCGTTGATTTCGCGATATCCCAGGTACCGCGAACCCGTTTTTTTTCATTCATGTTCAAGCTAACGCATAACTTTACACAGCGCTTGCCTGCTAGGGAGTCAAAAGACGTAGTGCAAGTCTAAGAATAGCCGGCCAAAATAGCGATGCGGATACGGAAAAGGTGGCGCTGTGTGCCAGAGTACAGATCTATGTCGAAGCGTAAATGGTGTGTAGGGTACATAAATCAGGAACAAAGAAAGCAGCCATACCCATCTTTTCGACGTTATAAACAACACTTGCTAAAGGGATCCTAAATAATTTTCCAGATGTAAAAAATATTAAGTGGGGTATTGACTTGTCCCTGAGAGTTCGTTACGAAGCGTGTTAAACTACTACTTGGGCCATACCGGCTGTCCCGCAAAAAAATTTTAACCCTCTGACTACGACAATTTTGATAAAAAAGAAAAGTACGTCGCATGGGTCTTGTTTTGGTAATTCCCTTTAATGCCAATAAAATAAGCTTTAATATGCCATTTATTTCATTCCAATCCGATGCGTAAACAAAATATTCTTCATCAATTGTGAAGGCAAAATCCCTGGTCCCGATTCTGCCTTTTAGAACACTTGGATGCATGAGCAACATGAATACACTTTACACTTGGCTTCATAGGCACATCTTCTTTCCATCTAAAAGAAAACAAATAGATTTTGCAAGTGTTTTTTCTATTAGAAGACCTCGAGATCCTTCCACCCAAAACCCTTGTTTTTACCAAACAAAAGATCACAATCGTTGTATCTTCTACCACAACTGCTCTTCTAAAAAGAGAAACGTTGGCTTGAATTCTTGGCCATCTGGCCGTGGATCTGAATGGCCTGCCACTGGTGTCTTTAATTTCCAATTTTCCTGCTTTATTAGACCATGTAGGGCTTATTATCAGAAGTGTCTCTTTCGTTGGTTGTTTACTTTCGTGTTTTTGTTGTTATTCTACCTCTAGAATCTAGTTTTCTTTGGAATCCAATAAAGAAGTGTCTGATTGTTGGTTTAATTTGGTTGGTTTAAACTTTCTGGGTAA
>JAMKCH010016182.1:0-33181 GCA_023653785.1 Ophioderma brevispina
TATGAGGATATTACAAGCAAATGTTAACCCTTTTTACACAAACAGATACACACAAACAACAGACAACAACAGACAACAACAGACTACAACACAGTGGGACAAATGATCCCCATGTGTCTTCTGCCTTAAGGCAAGGCGACACAAAAATGAGGTGTTAGAGCATGACAGGCACCTTTCCTTTATTGATTTTGATAGTGGGCCCTGCATTGACTCTGAATGCACCTTCTGCACATGGTTACTATTTAAAAGGTCCAGTTAAAATTTTCAGGAAAAAAAGGGTGTTCCATTTTTTAAGCCGGGTGTTTTAACATCTTTATAATTGCATCCAGAGTATTAATGCACCCTGAACTGAACAGCCAAAAATTATTTTTATGTGTATGATAAACAAAATGCGCTTTAATCATTGCATATAAATGGTTACTTCATGGTCATACTATTTAAACTATTATTATGAGGGTGAACTCCCCAAAAATATACCACATTAAAATTAATCTGGGCTTTGGTATTTTTTTAAAATGAATTTTCACTTGACAATTAATTCAAGTGACATAGGAATTCAATAGCCAATCTATGTAAACTTTATGACATTACAGTGTATTTTTTAATGTACTGGTTAACTTACCCGAAACCACAAAATATGGCGCAATTTTAATGGCAATGGACTTTTAAAATCAATATTTGTGTTATGGGAAAACCTGTTATTTGCTTTTTCAACTTCCAGGAAGGGATGAACAGCAAATATTTTGCTGGTATAATAATTTAAGTCCGTCGAGGTTTCAATCGGTAAGACATGCTCATGTGGAACTGCATACAGGGAGTTTGTCAATTTGTGTGTGAATCTTTTAACACACTCTTTAATGGAGAGTCTTCATACTTCATATCTCTTAAATTTGTTCCCTTACTTTCACCCCGGGGGGGGGGGGGGTTTCTCAACTTTGTTTGGTAGGGATGTGCCTCCACGCCTCTGGAGGTAGGACCATAGCGATAACCTTTTTTTTGCCAAAAAAGGGACCCATAGCTATAAATAACCATTTTTTGCACAAAAAAGGGACCATAGCTATACCAGATAATCAAATTTTGGCCAAATTTAACCCAAATTTGCCATTTTCAACTGCAAATTTTTGACATTTTAAGCAAATTTGGGACAATTTTGGCTTTCAGATTGAGGAATTTGACTAATTTTCCAACAATTGTTAGAAAATTTTGGTTTCCGATTGATAAATGCGGCTCATTTCCAACAAATTTCAGAAATGTTTGAAAAAAAAACGACCCAGTTGCTATACCAAAATTGGCCATTAAAAAGGGGGTCATTGATATACCATAAGTCTGAAATGGGACCGATTCTGTGGCACGTCCCTGTATGGTCATGGTGTGTTTCACTTTCAACAACATTTATTGTCAATGTCTAATAACCACTGAACTAAATTATTTCGAGTCATGGTTTTTCCAACCTCTGTGGTGGTAATTTTTTTTACCTGACCAAGGACAGTCTCCTGTGTTTGGTCAACTGTCAACATATGACACTTGTGGTGTTGATAACGGAGTAATTGAATGCGTCACTTATACAAAAAAAAAAATTTTAAAAAACCAAAATACATTTCAAATATAATCGACTAATATACAACCGATTTCAAACATCTAACACTGTTCAAATGCTTAATTTTACAAACCCCACTTATCATACCAAACTAGTTTTAAAAAACACTTTTATCCATAAAAAAATATTGAAAACAAGCAAAACAATTTCACATTCGGTATACTGTGACAAGCTACAAGGTGAGATGTAATCATGCAAGTTCCCAAGAATTAACCGTGGTTGCATTTTACCTTGCTTTATAGTAGCAGAGGGTTGGGGGGTTTTGACTAATCCCATAATAACATTGCAATGTGCCTATCATTTCTTACTAAAACCTATGTCAGTATATAGGGCAGTGTAAAGAAGATTAAGGAGCACAAACCTTTCATTATCAAAATTTTTTTTAAAGTACAGTGTTTTGTGTGCAGGATGGTTTAAGAAAGGTCAGTTTTATGTATGAAAAATGGGATTTTTGTGTTGATCACATGCCGGGCTCATGCATGGGATTATTGAGGTTGAAATTTAACACAACGGATGCATTGTTGGGATGGGCGTATGCTCTCTTAGGTAGCTGTGTGTTTTCGAAGGCCACTTATGATTGATATGTTGAATTGAGAGAATTTGGGCTGTTTCAAGTTACCACAGTGCAGGTTAAGTTGCAGCTTATTACTATGATTACAGTCGCTTTTGAACTTGTGAACATTGCATTCGTGAATTAGACTTGCAATAACTAAGCACTATATTCAGGAGCAACTGGGATGATTGTAAAGTACACATGGTACGAGGCACATGGAACTTTAGACACTGGGAAGATATTGGTGGACAACAATAACAAATTACCCTTTGGGCAATAACATAACTATCAATCATCTACCTAGATAACATGAAATTTACTGCCAGTGGTTATCAGACTGGCTGCAATGCCATGCCCTCTCTAGGCCAAGCATTGAATAATGCATGGCATTTCAGTTTTCACACAGCCTGCATCTACAATTTAGGACATTACAGACATTCACATAAATTTGCCTACCGACACAATTCAATGCCAAAAAAACAACAGGCCGAACAAAATCACCCAAAACGCAACATCGGCTCAGAATTGTCAAAATCCACAACATAACGTTTCAAAGAAATGTCAGTACTTGCATACCTGCGAGTTTTCAAAAGAATTGAACAAGACATGAGAGACTAGTTTATGAGAGCACAGTGGTTTTCCTACTCTAATTTGCTACGGGATGACATAGCCTATATATAGCTAACAACACCCGAGCAACAGCCCCCGTAAGAGGAGACCAGATGCTGTGGTTAAGCCCGAAATCCACTCCAACGTTAAGCCCGGAAATCCACGCCACGACGGCGGATAAACGTCCACCCGGAAATCAACGCCGATGACTGCGGATAAACGGCCACCATGCAGCGCCGGGCAGCCCTTGAAGGCATGCTGCAGCCCTGCACTGAGCCCCCCATGGCGGCAAGCCCCGAAACTGCAACCCCATGAGGGCGCCGAAACGGAAACACCCAAGGGTGTACCGTAACAGCGTAACCGTAGCGGACTACGCTGGCCGAGCCCACCAGTAACCGCACACGGAACCCCGCGTGAGCGGGGGCCAACCCGGTCGAGAGCGATGCGCCGCCCCACCTAGCCTGTGAAGGCCTGGTGAAGCAAGCATCAAACGAGCCAGATTCCCCGCGGGGCTAGCAGCTAGCCAGGCGGGGTGTGCCGTAACGGAAGCACCCACGGGGTGTACCGTAACAGCGGAACCGTAGTCGGGAACTAGCCTGGCCGAACCGCACCAGTAACCGCACACGGAACCCCGCGTGAGCTGGGGCCCACCCGGCGAAGCGCTGCGCGCCCACCATCCCTGAGGGCCGTGGTGAGCAAGCAGCACGAGCCAAATTAACCCCGCGGGGCTAGTGGGCTAGCCATGCGGGGTGTTCCGTAACGGAAACACCCACGGGGTGTGTCCTAACGGCAGAACCGTAGCGGGAACTAGCTCTGGCCGAACCGCACCAGTCACGCACACACGGAACCACCGCTTGAGCGGGGGGGCCAACCCTGCGAAGCGCTGCGGCGCCCCACTAGCCCGTGAGCCTGTTGAACAATCATCAACAGCCCAGATTAAACCTGCGGGGCTAGCAGTCTAACCAAGCGGGGTGTGCCGTAAAGGCTGAACCGTAGCAGGAACTAGCGCTGAACGAACCGCACCAGTACCCGCACGGTACCCCGCGTGAACGGGGGCCAACCCGTCTAAGCGCCGCCGCGCCCCACCTAGCCTGTGAAAGCCTGGTGAAGCATGCAGCACGAGACAGATAGCCTGCTAGCCACGCGGGGAAGCAGTGAGCATAATCGCCATCCCGCGGCGCCCGCGAAAGCGGGGCGCCGAGAACCACTCAGGGCTGGACGAATCAAGCCCCTAGACCGGTACCACGGCAGCGCGGTCGCAGAGTCCGAGACTTCTAAACCACGAGCGCCGGGTCTCCGGTACTAGCGATGGATCGGCCGTAGAAAAACCCGGGCATCACCATAGCCAACACAAACCCACCGACGGACTGCGCCGCCTAATCCACAGGAAGGCAGAGCAGACCACGCCACCTGCACCGATAAATCAACGAGCTAAATCAGTCGAGCCAGCGCCGGCGCGTACTAGTCAGTCAGCCCCCCCGAAGGAGGCTGCCGACTAGCACGCTAGGAGCACCCGAGGCTGCTATACCGGGCTGTCTGCAGCCCGCCAAAATCCCCTAGGGAAAAAGGCAGAGCAGCCGCGCTAGCCTGCACCGGAGACGCCCCTAGGGCTATACATGCGTAGCCAGCGGCCGGTAGCGATGTAGACGGGCGGAACTCCCGAGGGAGAAAAGCCCTACTAACACGTCATGAAGTAGCAGAAGCTACAACATCTTTAGGTCTCCCCAAAGCAGCGGGTCCGCCTTGGAAGAACCTCGGACCGGAGCCCGAACACCACCCCCCCTTTCCCTTAGCGAAACATAAACAGGGAAACTGTTTTCAATGGCGAACCATTGGAAACAGAAAGGCCACCAGCAAAGGAACAAGCACCAAATGGAGCGACAGCGGAAGCAAGACCTGTAAAGAACTCACGGAAAAAGAGGGTCCGGGGTCGGCAGGGGTGAAGCGAGCCAGATGGTGCGGTGCCGGAACGAAAACGAGCGATGAAAAACAAAAATGCTGAGCCGCGGTCAGACCCGGCCCCCAACGCGGAGACAAAGATCCGATCGCGGTAACAAGTCACACACGGTAAAGAATTTTCCAAAGACAGTTTCCACATATTTTATTAAATACAACAAGCATAAGAATAAATAATAGACACACGCACCAAAAGAATGTTTTTTTATTTATTGTATGGCAACTACAAGAAACAGAAACGCTCACCAAAAGCAAAGGCATCCAAACACCACACGTGCGGCAATGGCTTCCTTTGTTACCTTCTTTTCCCCGCTACACAGATCACATCACCGGATCGGCGGCAAAAAAAGGATTCACATCATAAAGCTCTCCGACGGCATAAAATTCGCTGTTTATTCCGTCCAATAGAGCGTTATCATCCAGTATGTAATCCAGTAATATATCCAGATAGTTAGGTATAGAGTATGAGTATTCCCGTATGTGACGACAACAGTCCATTATCACAAATCCTCCAGTTAATTTTTGGCTGCTATGACAGAGCTTCGGTAACACGCGTCCGTTTGGTAAGGCGGCCAAAACGGAATTAAGAGTAATGGCTAACAGTGTGTGACCTGGGGGTCCGGTTTAGACCATTTTCTCTTAGGGTTCTAAATAGGGTATTTTGGGCATTCCACTTCTCATAAGGGAAATGCATACGTTTCATTCCCACATTGGTTGTAAGGGAATCCGTTCGTGTAATATTTTTCAAAATTCAAGGTACAGCCTTACAGTGGATTCGGCATTATACCTGCAGAACCCCTCTTTTCGTGTGCGCATTGAGAGATGCAATTTCAAACAAGCATAATCTCCCTTTCGGTCCCGTCCCTCAGGTTCTGTGGTCGGCCTCTCTTTTTCATAAGGTACACATCCTGTATCGCTCAATCATAACGGAAGCACAATATTGCTTAACACATGTATGCTGATGATTTGCAGCTCTATTTGACATTTGATCCTAAGATTGTTGGTGATTGCCAACACATTCTGTCAAAGACTCCCCCTCCCTCTCCTCTTTGTATTGATGAAATCAGTGAGTGAATGCGCTGTACAACTCAAATTGAATGATGACAATACAGAATTTTTCCTCGCATGTTCATCCGATTACACAAGTCTCCTCAAAGAGATTCCATCAGGGTCGGACAGGAGTTCCCCCAGTCCTCGGCAATATAAACCTTGGTGTCGTGGTTTGATCAGACTATGGCTATGACTGAACATGTCAAGGTCATCATTAAGTCTGATAACTTCCACCTTCCGCATATTTACCGGACTGCTGTTTTATACATTTGAGAGTTGTCATTATCTCGTCCGTTCACGATGTTATCTCGCATTGACTATGCCAATTCACTTTTGTATGGATGTCGGCCAGATATCGTAGTAAACTTCAATTTTTGCAGAATAGAGCAGCCAGGCTGGTGTTTAGATCTGATCGAAGGACCCCATCCACACCACTCCTTAAAGAGCTCCATGGCTACCAATTAGTGAGCGCGTTGTCTTTTTTAAGCTTATGCTTCTTCTTACAAGGGCATTTCCGGACATTGCCATCTTCCTTGTCCGAATACCTCTCTTTGTAGATTCCTGGCAGGCCAGGATTGCGATCTGCCGATGCAAGACGCTCCTCAACTGTCTTCCGCACAAAAAGGTCCATGGGTGACCGGCGTTCAGCAATGCGGCCCCTAGCCTATGGAACTCTTTCCTACTCTGTGTTCGCCACTCCAAGTCCCATTGTTACTTTTAAGAAAGCTCTAAAATTCATCTATTTCCCAAGAGTTGATCGGTGCTTAAATTATTTTTTTTTTTTTAAGATTTTTTAGTTTTTTAAATTTATTTAAATTTGTCCAGCTGTTTTCTTTTTTAATTTTGATAGTTTGTATGTTAAGTCTTATCTCATGGTTTCTCTTTTACAATACCTGTTGTAATTACTATGTTTTTAGGCTAATAGTAATTACTCTCTATTTTGTAAAGCGCTTGACCTTGTTTTGAGAAGGCGCTATATCAAGTGCCGTTTGTAATTATTGTATTGTATTCTGTTAAATTGTATTATTGCAAATATTGATGTCTCTTGAAAATCAGAATCCTGAGTTACACAACTCAACAAATAGCATCAGAAAAGGTATAAATTCTTGTTTTAATTGTTCAATTTTCCCATATGTTTAATTTAAACTTAAAACACCATCTTAATGGATGCATCTGTCTGTAAAATATGTAAATGTAAAGTCCAAGGTTCTTCTGATTGTGAAATGCTATTTTCACAACTTCAGCGTATTTTATATGAATGTTTCCTGAACCATTTTTAGCAAAAACCCTATATGAAGTAAAAAGATGTGTAAATCCTTCAACTTAAAAGCATGTAGTTGATGAATTTGACAGCTGCCAAGAGTACAATATAATAGATTTGGTTGAAGAATTGGACTGATTTTCAGTATGTTGACTCATTGGCAGACCAAATTACATCAGAATCCATTTCCCATTGGCTTTTTTTTATATCAAATTGCCAAAATAAAGCTAAATATTTTTTTAATCTATTCTAAATTTTGGAGTTTTTTAGATGCACATTTCCCTTAAGTAGGATTATCAGCTACGACTTCGTGCCCAATCTTGTTGAAATTCTGATAAATGTGGGTATTGGTGAAAGAAACAACGTGTGCCCAAATTTTAATTTTTTCCAAAAAGGCGTTTTAGAGATATGTCACATATGCGTTTTCCAATTCCCATAGACTTTTACAGGGCTGATTTTGGGCATTTTTATAAAAAAAATGACCAAATTGGGCAATTTTTTGGGGTGAAAACTACACATTTTTTTTCAATTATTTCTCAGTAATTGATGAGTTATATATTGGTGTTTTTTTTTACTGGTAAAGTAAATAGTCAAATTCCCTACAATTTTTTTCTTTCTGTATATCATCCAAAAACAAAAAACGTGGTCGCCAACAAACTTTTTTGTTGAATATATCTGAGAAATACTGAAGTATCCACTTTTTCATAATTTTTCCTAGAAGAAACTACAACTCCCTTGGTGATGAATAGGTGTCATATGAAAGGAAATCAAAATTTAGAAAAGTCTCACCTTAGATTTTGCAGATTGAGTGGTTTCTATTTGAAGAATATGTGTTTCTAATTTTCCCTAAATTTATTTCCCCTAACATTCTTTTTTTCTAAAATTAACACTTGATTAAAAAAACAACATGAGTTTAGGTATTTTGTTTAATACACACTCCCTGAAGTCTCAGCTAAAAAGCACCTTCCATTTAGGCTGAAATTATTTATTGTAAAAATTAGGGAATTTAAAAATAAATAAAACACTAACACAATCATGCAGTCTTGAAACTGTAAAAAAATTGTGGAGGAGAGTTCAATCCTTACCATAGTCAAGTTGGACTAAATTGATTTTCAGGGGTTTTGATTTTTGGTAATTTTTCTTTAAGACCATTTTATCCGATGATCCGACCTTAAGCCATATAGAAGCTACACTGCTATACCACACCCAAGTATACTTGCAGCAACTTATGAGTAGACACACCCAGAAAGTGGGCAAGTAGAAGGCACTATACATCTTTGTTTACAATGTTCATTTCCCTTTGGTATAACATCAAAACACAAGAACTACTTGTACCTGGTGAAGCATAAGTGACTGGACTTGTCTTTTCAAAACCTGCATTCTTGCCTCTGTTACTACAGTGCGGGGATCTGGTACGACAGTTTCACTGAAGATATCATTGATGAGGCGATGTTACGATGATAACGACCAGCAGCTATATGCTTGACAGAAAAACCATCATCGGGATCTATTTAAACAAATGAACATTTTTTAATGTTTACGTATATTTCTCAGTTTCTATTTCATTCATGGCATTGCATCTATCCTAACCCCAGCTACTAGTCTGACAGCCGGTCCTATTAATCTTGCTTTGGCATCTCTAGTTTTATTTTTGATGGGCTCTAGCTGCTTCTCAATACTACCCATTAACCCTTTTCCTGGCCCGTACTAGGCAAATTCATGGGCCCCACACACCGGGACTGAGGGAATAAAGATTGGCAACTATTGACCTCCCATCGGCACACGTGTGCGCAGACGAGCTGATATCGGGTTGCAGTTTCATTGAAAAAAGGCCTCAAGGCGAGACACTCTGGCTAGAAATCTAGGCAGGCTGCGTCCCATTACTATTCTCGCTAGCTTTGATTATGGTTCAACTTCACTCTGCTAAAATAATGGAACCGCTGAAGCGAATCTGGGCTAGAAGTAGCCCAAAGTCGGGGAACGTTTAAAAATATACAAATATAACATGGTTTGAAGGGGAAAATCCATGCCCTAGATCCTTCATTATAACCAGTACCAGTGTGAGTCAATAAAAACCCTACATTCAGGAAAGGTTAAACATTTTGCTTCTCATGTTTTGTCTTTGGATGTTTACAGGGATAAACAGGCTATCAGAAGATTTTTATTTGGTGTCTTCTTGGGGACAAAAAAAAAAAAAAAACAATTTGGGGTTCAGAAACTATGTCAATTTTGTGGAGAGACCTAAAAAATTCTGTTTGGCCACTTTTAGTCATACAATGCGGAGAGACTGGCACCGACGTATACCATAACTCATTACAGCAAAGACAATTCACACATTCAGTTGGTATGATTTCTTCTTGACAGAAACATCGGTTTGAATAAATCGGTCTATTGTGTAACCTAATTATCATTAAATCATGTTCACAAATTATAACATCATTGTTCAAAATCACTCCATATCAAGTCCTCCGTTCATGTACATAATGAAACTGCTCAGAGATTTTGTCTTTACATCTCTAAGGTACTTATTTTGCACACAACGTATACTCATCGTCCGTAAATTGCGAGAAGAACTAGTAAACCTTGGACTTATATAACACTAAAATCATTATTGACTGTTTTTCAAGCTGAATACAAAGCCACTTCTATGGTTTCACTTTGGCTTCTAAGTTTAAACCACACATTCTTGCTGATCCAAAGTACACTGTGGTCTTACACCACTATCTTGACTTTCTTATTTGGAAACTGAACATTTTTTCACTCAGCATTTTCTTTGTTGTGCAATCTCAGTATATTAATTTTATAATCCTGCATTAGTCTCCCACCTTCTTGATTGACAATAATTTGTGTTAACTGTTTTGACTAAATCAACTGCTGAAGGCCATATTACTCGCCATATGCCCATAGCTCTTTGTTTGGCTCAAAATCGGCCAAACATGATATTAAGTCTCTCATCTCACAAAATAGGCATACTTCTTCCTATCAAAAGTCTAATGGCACCAATAAACATTTTCGAAAGCCCGTTTATCGCCTCTTTATAACAAAAACAAACATTTGAGCAAAAAATTCTTACTATTTAATTATTTTTTATTCTGAATGTAGGGTTTTTATTGACTCCACTGTATTATTTTTTGTTTTTTAATTACACCTCATTGACGATCTGTGGTAGGATGACCTTGGGGAATATCCCAACCACTGCCCAGATAAGAGCTCTAATTCATGTGACGACCCATGCAAAAGATTGTATTGAAAGAAATGTTCATATGGGAAGAACATATACCTCGCTCTTGATAGCACACCTGTGATAACACTCCAGAGTAGCATCAAGGTACTGCAACGCGTCATCCATGCACTATGTCAAATTTGCATAGAAAAACATGCAATAGAGTGTCATGAACACAATTTTAGGTGCATGTTCAAATGGATGTTTCAATTAATTTTTATGGTAACTATAATTCCATTTTTCCATGACAACCAATTGATACACAATAATTTTTTATAGCATCTTTTTTAAAATGTTATTCATATACAAGGTTCTCCTTTAAGGCATCTCATTGATTGCAAAATTAGAAAACCAAAAACAATCATCAAAAATCAGATATTTGGATGTCTGCAACAAGTATAGGTATCCTAATACCATACAAGTGATAAGAGTGAAAGCAACCTAAGACAAATCTGGTAGGAACTTACTTAACGCCACTAATCAGATGTTTCTTCCAAATTCAAATCCCATTTTGTCGCTAATTTGCTAGTGTTATGTCATATCATTACCTTATAATTACTTTTTTCTTTGTGAAAAACAGCACTTAGGCTTAGGTATTTTAAATTAAAGTGGCCTTGAAGATACCATTTACGCCTGTTTCTGGAACTTAAAAATGACGATTCCGACTTTTATTAATAAACCAAGCATAAAAATCTTAATTTTCTTGACAAATACGGCGTGGTACGCTAGCCACTTGCATGGATTTTACACATACCTCATTTCCAAATACACCCAGTGCAAACAATAGACTTAATGGAAAATAGGAGGTGGTGCGAATTTTTTTACGATTTTCAAGAAACGCCTGATAGTAGCTTTAACTGAATGGAGATTCATATCTTTTGAACACTGAACTTTGCTCCCATTTTCGTTTGGACAAATAGAACTTCAGCAAATCCTACACAGACGTATGCTCACTTTTAGACGCCTGCAATTGGACTCTTTTTGGTGGATCATACTGATAGTGGCCTTTAAGGGCAAAATAGTATGAATACATATATAATGCTGCCTACCCAAAGATTAGACTCTTTTAAATTTATCCCTGTTTTACCTTGGCGTACTGACTTGGGTTTTTTAAAAGGAGCCAAAGTCTAGTCACAGCTGAGTACTGCCCTATGTTGCAATATACACTGAGACATCAAATGATCTTACCATCCTCATCTTCAGGCTGGTTGAATGCTCATCCTAGGTTCTACAGTGTTTTAGCTAATGGTGGTTCCATCGTTGTTCCTGTTCAATTTCTGCTGGGCTACGAAAATGATCTTAACAATCTCATTACATTATAACAGACTCTGGGTGGAATTTCTCAACATCATACAAGCAGGGTCAGATTAGAGATTAACCCGATCCAGGGTTTCCTCTACCGATCCGATGGTCGATACTTTTTTTGTCGTATCGGCCGATCCACCATCCATCCGATCCGTGGTTGGCCCCTATATGTTAAAAAATCGACAAACCCTAGTGAGTACTAGTAGGAGTTGCACTGTGGTTCAACGTTTTAAACATAGGGGCCTATCGGATTGCGACATGATGATAATTAAGAAATCTGTGCGGTCCACTTTGCTAGCAAGTTCCGATGAGGGCTTTTGGAAGTAAGGTTATCTTTTACTTCCAGAATGTGCGTATAAATATAAATTACCACATCAATAATTCGGCATTGTAATTCCCGCAAAACTCCGCCTTCTCCTGAGTTCAAAGAGTCACAGAATTCAAACCATCATGCTCACGTTTTAAATTGAGATTTCATTTTATTGGATTGCCATTTCACAATTATTGCGTTTCAAGTTTAATAAATCCAAAACTTTTTGTTAAAATTATACTGTAATTAGACCGCCTTCATCACGTGCCGTCCATACCCCAGGTCATGCCGTCTACAATATGCTACTTACTTGACAATTTGACAGATGCGAAGAACAAGGTGCGTGTACGGCTCTATAGTAGCTATGTTCATTTGCGAATGGCAAAAATTAGTTTATGCAATTCTTGTTTCGCAAGAAACAATTTTCAAACAATTGTATTCCCATTCTTCATCATTTGTATTATTTTTTATGATTTTCCCCAGTCATTCATTTCTTTTAACATATTTTTGTCATGTAAGTATCACCTCCCCCCTACCCGCAGGTCCGCACTCAACAAGCTCAATGACGTAAATGGAACCCGGGAAAATCACTTGTCAGGACAAGCTGCAGATCAGATAGCTATTTCAATGAGGGCTGACCTGTACAGATCGCTCCTCTCGCTATCGCTCCTCTCAAGGGCTGAGGGACCATCATTGACCCTTGCTCCCCTTAATTCTTTTTATGTATTCATAATAATCGATGATATCATGGATTGATGAGTAGCAAAGCGCCACATCGCCTTTGTAGACTTGCGTTATCCCCGGGGCATTATCCTATTTTCTAGCAAATTGATATTCATTCTAAACCACAACGCGCGCTCATGTTTGGCTCGGTATCAAAAACTACGGCGGTTCGGAAAGTATAGCTTGCATATTATGGCGCAGCCTAATGACGTAGCAATACTAGCATTGTGGGAAAGTGTTTGGTGCTCGTCAGATCCAACATAGATCTAAAACTACCG
The DNA here is from genome assembly GCA_023653785.1 of Ophioderma brevispina. Taxonomy (NCBI): domain Eukaryota; kingdom Metazoa; phylum Echinodermata; class Ophiuroidea; order Amphilepidida; family Ophiodermatidae; genus Ophioderma; species Ophioderma brevispina. The sequence goes on from JAMKCH010016182.1 coordinate 12,866, forward strand.
ATCAAGAAATTTTAATTTTGCTGAATCTCAGTGCCACCTAGTTGAGGTATGTGTCTCGTATTTAAGAAATCAAAATTTCTGACCCTCTCTGATGAAAAAAAATCCTAAGAACCTATGAAATATTTAGATTAGTTTCATTTCTAGATCTATGGCTGTTATTGTTGTGTTTTTATAACGTTAGTCTCTCTAGACTCGCACGCAGTATCATGAAGTTAGATATTTTGCAGTCTGTGTCACAATCTACACTGTGGGAAAATACTTCCGTACCGCCGTATATCAAACAACTTTCTTCGTTCTGATTATCCCCTTATTCTTTTCAAGCACTTAAATCAATGAGGAGAATGGGATGAAATGAGTAGCACCAACTTGATTTTGGTAAGCTATATATTATAAATGTTATGTTCTAATGCAAATTAGTAATGAGAATGCATTGCAGTCCGCACAATGTTTGACAAAAACAAGTTAAATTAGTCTCGTCTTCTACGCATGTAATTATGAACACTGTTGATGCCGTCACAAAAATAAGCCACTGACAAGTGAAACGAAACCTAAAAAAAATATGTAACGAAAGATTTATAACACAACAGAATAGTTGTCTGCCGTATTTCTGGACTCTGCTCAGGATTTTAATGTTCATTGACAGGCTTTGAAGCACAAAAGATCAAACTATAAAGCATAATTTTCTCAGTTCACTTATAATGACGCTTTTCCGTGGGAGCGCAGCTAGGTCAATGTGCCTGTCATGCGGTTTAACTTTAGACAGGACCATGTAACATTTGCAGTATATCTGATTTGAACTGCTTGAAGTTGAGGATTGGATTAGTACTTGTAAAAACCGAAGTGCTGTGCATTAGCCTAAACGTTTTCGCATGTAGGCTAAAAATTATGATAGCTAAATACAGTGTATTAAATCATTTTGAGCAACTCGTGTTTTACAACTTAAACTGGTGTAAATATCCAATTATACTTTGTCCCTTTCTTTCATTCCATATATCGGTTGTGGATCGGCAAGCTCGACATATTTTTTGGCCGATCCCGATTTGTGTGCCGATTTCGCAAAAATCGGCCGCGCGATCCCGTGTCATATACAACTATCGTTAATCTCTATGTCAGAATAAACCAATGTAACGTCTTCTCAAGGAGTCACTGTCTATTGAATAGCTTTAGTTTTAATATCCTATTTGCAATGTGTAAAGAGAGTACATGAGGTAAACAGAAACATCAGGACATGGTTTCATGATTGAGTCATAGTCATTGCCATCAAAAGTCGACACTTTATTGTCTTTAGCATAATAGTTACAACTTGTGCTTTAAATTATAATTACTAATGTGAAGACTTCTTATACTAATAACAAGTATATTCGTACATTTTAACAAACTGAATTTGATTATGAACTAACCTTGCTTGGCTACAGACCAGGCCTGGTATGCAGGAGAATTGTGATACATCTCATAGGCACTTATTATCCTCGGCCTAATGAACAAGAAAATAAATACTTCATTTACTTCATTAGAACAGCTAAACACCCTTACAATAACGGTACCACATGACATACATGTAATAACATATATTATTATGGTATTTAGTGTACAACAAAGGTATGTATACATTTGTAAGGCATTACTACCAAACACCAATACTTTATCCCCAGTACATTACTAGGCTGATCAATGGGGATGATGAACTTACTCCAAGAGAAATCATCCTCACTGTCCGGGAGAAAGCTACATGGAGAGGGATTGTGTCCGACTGCCCTGCAGTCGATAGATGATGATGATGATGACTACCAAACGCCACAAATACTAGTATGTGAATTCTGTAGTACTTTGAGTTCTATTCACCTAGCCATTATGGTATTTTGTGGAATTTGACAATTGCTTATGGAATGTCAGGTTGGGTTTACAGTGTTGAACAATACTGATGGTTTTAAGGTAGGGCCAACAAATCATTGGGATAAAGCTTATATAAATAAAAGTGTTGATGATATCTCACTGGGAGTTATATCAACTTCATCAAATGTTCATCAACAATTAATGAACATACTCTTAACTTTTCCAAATGTTTAACTTGGAACTCCTGAAATTTCACAGTTCAAAGTCATAACTAGAACACCAATGGTGCAGTAGTTCAGGCCATTTGTCAGTTTACATGGCAGCTTGAACACTAAATAACAATTTAAGGTCAGTGTGAACCCTAGTGCTTTTGTTTTTACACAAATTTCTGATTTTTGCACCATTTTAAACATCAACATGTGTTCTATCGTTACCAAAGGTTATCCAATGCAGACAATCCTGAGTTGTATTTTTTTGCCGATTTAAAACAGCTATTTGACCATTTAAAGTCACAAAAACCACATGGTCATAACGGGGGAATTTAAGCACATTACACGCCGTCAGGCGCAAGGCGCAGCATCGCGTCGCGCGGTGAATTTTTGCTGCGTTTAAGCGTGCGCGTGTGTTATGTGCTTTTGACGCGAACAGCAATCTCGGAAAAACGAAAAATAATATTTGAAAATGTAAACAAGCGCTAATTTTAGAACCAGATAAATTTCAATTTCTTCTGATTTTTGGAAGTGGTTTATTCAATAGTGCATAAAGATGTATTTTCATCACTTGTCACAACATACTAATTTTTGAAGTTAAAAGTTAAGTTATATTGAGAAAAAGACAAGCTTGAAATGTTGTGAAAAGTCACTTTTTACGTAAAACACAGAGTTGTTCTCAATGTTCAATTTTCACAAAATTTGGCAACTTTTCAGACAAGATAACTCCAAAAATAACCGAAGTAAAAGGTAAGGTTAACTTTCCTACGATAGCAAATCGGTCTTCTCTAGGGATGGTTTTCTCAATTTTTCATTTTTTTCGTTTCTAACTAAAAGAATATTCTCCATATAACTCAAATTTGAAAGGTGAAAATCACCCTTTTTTGACATTTTTTTCCCTTATATTCGAAAGTAAACTCTTTTTAAAATACATCGGAAATCCTTGGACAGCTTTGTCGCCTGATGTCGGCGGTAGTGATATGATACCTGCTACCATACCTTTGACCTTGATATGTGCTTGCCATCATCACAATGAGAATCCCCTGTTGCAACCTATGATTCAAGTTTGGTTCCAATTGACTTCAACTTTTCAAATGATGTCATTTTAACATTTTTGCAGCCTATTTTACAACTTGACCTCACATGACCTTTGAACTTGGTATGTGACTTTGACCTCATCACAAATGAGGGATCCCATGTTGCACCTATGATTCAAGTTTGGTTCCATTGAACTTCAACTTTTCAAATGAGGTCAATTTTACATTTTTCACCTATTGTACCACTTGACCTCCATGACCTTTGACCTTGGGTAGTGACCTTTGACCTGGTATGTGACCTTTTACCTCATCAACAAATGAGGGATCCCATGTTGCACCTGTTTGACCCAAGTTTGGTTTATATCCATTAAAGTATGATGATATTACATGCTCAAATTTAACACCTTTTTTTTCCACAGACATCAACAACAGACAAACCACTACAGTGGACAAAGTTATCCCTATGTGTCTTCCTGCCTTAGGGTAGGCACCAAAAATGAACACAAACGTCCCTGACAAATTGTCTTGTCCTCTAAAAATAACATAAGAAATCATGAAATCAAATTGTTTTTGTTATGCTGTCTGAAAATTTTGGGGCAAAATCATGTTGTTTTTAGTATTTTCTACAAAATACTGAAAGTTTTACATTCTTGCCATCATCGGGTTCATCGCCAAATTTTCTTTCTAAAATGTATACTTGTCATACAATAATCAAATATTTCAAAGTTACAACCAAAATAGATCTACTCCGAAACTCAAGGTTGACACTGTCCTTAACTGTTGAGAGTGGACTTTTGGCATTACAAATGAATGATCCGTGTTGCGATATGGCTCTAAGTTGTATAGTATTTAAATACTTAGTTTTATTGTACTTTCCACTTGTTAGCAACTTGAGTTTTTGATCTTTGACCTTTAACTGCTGACTTTACCATTACAAATAGATGTTGAACCTTGAGTGAACACCCATTACTTTCTGTGGGAACACCATTTTCAACAATATCTCAAATGACCTTTAGATAACCTGTGATTTAATATCCAGAACACCTTATATGATTTGATCATAAAGCTGAACAACTGTGATTTACAAGAATACGCAGTACCTAATTAAGATGGCCCCACAATTGTGGTTTAATCACATTTTATTGCAAATATGCAAATTATGAGCTCAATAACCTGTCCAAAAAGTACACAGCACATGACCTCATGTTCTATCACTGTGCCACGTTAGAAGTTCATTGAGTAATTGGTTTAGTCAGTAGAGTGGATTAATGATTATTCTTCTAAATATATGCAAATGAGCTCATTAATATTCATAACCTGTCCAAAAAGTATACAGCACATGACCTTATCATGTTCTATCACTGTGCCACGTTAGAAGTTCATTGAGTAATTGGTTTAGTCTGTAGAGTGGATTAATGCTTTTGCTGCCCATCCACCCACCCATCTGCAGTATAACGTAAGCCCACTCAATGTGTTGTGGGGACCAAAAATTATCAAAGAAACAAACTGGCAAGCAGATACAGTAGGTTGACATTCCCAATAAATGTTCATGAAATGTTCGTGACATCTGTGACTTTTGCTGAAAAATATCATCAACCTTTGCAGTTTTAGCTGTGAATTATAAATCACTATTACTACTAATTAACTCCCACCTTTTCTGCTTCATATTCCTCTGTAAACACTGTTTTCTCGGACTCTGGTAATTCTCTCCACATCTGACCAATGATCTTGCCAATCTCCCACAGCTTCAAATCAGGGTTGTCAATCTTAACCTTTTCCCACACACTACGGCTGTATCTCATGTAGGGCATCAGTGGTTTGTCTGGAGGTTTGGGTGGTTTGGGAAGCCGAGCATCCTGAAAAATGCAATCCAAGAAATGCCTTTTATGACACAAATCATATTGTTTACATACAGAACAGTAATCCACAGTTGTTTTCAACTTCTTGAAGAATTTAGTACTCTAGCTAGACATTAATCATGCCATGTTTAATACTCAGTTCTAGTGGTGATCACATCAAGAAACAAAGTAATCATTTCCAATCTGCCTTTTGGCTCATTTTTGGACATTCAGGAGAAAGTAGCCCTCACAAGTCAATACTTCAGGAAAAAGTCTGTGAAGATTGTTTGCAATCTATTCTAGATTTGTTAATAATCTCACGAATGAGCCATTCGTCGGTCACATGTGTGACCTAAAAAGGGCCAACAGTCAATGTCTGACAGTCAATGAAAAGCAACAAATGATTAATTGACTCACATACGTCAGGAAACAATTATATGTTGCTTTTGATCCCTCGGACGTTTTGGGGGGTAAGTCCCGGTGACGTGTTAGGGTTAATATAGTTATTTCAGGAAGAAAATGATACTTTGTCATTACAACAACATTGGTAATTAAAAGTAACAAGCAAACGTTACTTAGCAATTAACAAACTATGTCATTAAAGGCTGACTCAGATTTTTTGATGAGGGTGCCCACAATTTTCAAACACATGTTTTTTGCATATACATAATGCCTGTGTAATTATTAGATATATCTGAAACTTATTGTGTCCAAATTGCATGCATGATGTAGGTTTTATGATTTTCCCCATCTTGTCTGACCTTTTGGTATTTTCACACAAGCCTTGATAAGTGAGGTCAAAGGTCAAGGTCCTAGAGGGTAAAATTTTCAAAATTCCCCAGTCAAGTTCAAACCTATACCAAACTGTTTGTCTCATCACAAGGATTACAAAATAGTTTGCCACAGCTGTGATCTTTGGTTCCAGAGTTATATAATAAGCTCAAATATTTTACAACATATCCAAGAGGTCATTGACCTTTAACTTGACCTTTGGTCACATTCGACTCTTTTGATATATAACTCTATAACCAATCATGCAGCTATGGCAAACTATACTTTTTAATCTTAATTAGACAAATAGTTTAGTATGGACTGGGACTACTTTGAAAATTTGACTCTGTAGGACCAGTATGACCTCTGACCACACATCATAGCCTGTGTGAAATTGCCAGAAGGTTGGTACTTAGAAAAATGTCACATTTTTGCAACAGATGCTGAAATGTAAGTTAACTTTCTTAAAGCAGGGGTACCATGCACTTTTTATAAGCAGTGTTCAAATTAGCTGGTGACCCGCAATAATTGTAAGTAGCAGGCCCTGGTGAGCCAGTTGATTTTTTAGGATATGCAAAATACATTGAAAATAAATGAATGGCAAGTTAGAAACATTTTCAGGCCTGTTTGTATCAAATTTTCATTCAAACATTCCGATTTTCTTAAATAAATCACCATAAAAAAACAAGTACGAATTGTATGTGACATCACACTTTTTTGTGCAGTGTGTACATTTCAATTTTCGACTGGCTGAGTTATGAACGCTGCTACACAAAAGTAGAAAATTGCTATCACACCACATTTCAATGGTAGTAGAAGCTGGTGCTCTCATTTTTGTACACCACCTAACTGAAATTCATTTCCCATGGCATTTTATAGGAACATTCTCATGACATCCTGCATGTTTTCCACAATTTTTCTGCTCTCTCCCACTTCTTTTGGATTGTTTGCCTTTTATTTTTTCTTTCACCGCTGATCCCACCCGGGACTGGCTGTGTCCTAGAAACTGCTCCATGTTGTTAACTCAATAGCCAGGTTTCGATGCCATGCGTGAAGCATGTGCTTGTACTTGGAATGTAGAATTCTTTTGTTAATGGATCCATTAAACAAAGAATTCCACATTTTATGTACAAGTACACACATCGTATATGGTATCTAAACTAAGTCTACCGTAATCGCGACACAATGTATTCCTACGTATCTGAATGAACTTTTGCAGGCAGTTAATTTAAAATTATCTATTTTCTGTAAGGGCTATTGGAGCAAAGAGAAATTACATTATATATTTGTTTAATTATTTACATACTTATCTACTCCACTTGTGAAAAGAAGAGGTTTTGTTGATGGAGAATAGAGGGAAGCATTTTTTTCAATCTAGTAAAGTAGAACCTACTAGAACTTTCCAATATGTATTGCGAATTGCGACAACTGCTGATGATAAAATTATGCAAACCAATTGCACCTTTTTTCGTTCCCCTTTTGCTTTTCAAAATCAATAGTGAGGGCCGCTTCAACCCAGATCGGTATTGCCGATCTCCGATCAGAAAATTGACAGATCGGGCCGATCCGATCCCGATTCAGATTCAATAATTAATTTCAAAGCAGGGCAAATGTGTCCTAGTCGGAGTATTAGCATGTGTTCATTGTCTCACTTTGTTTCAAGCATTTAATAATGTCTATGACGATTTTTTTGTAAAATTCCATGTCCTACAAGCCCAAATAAAAATGTAATAATATACCCTGCATGTCTATCTTTACTTTCCCAGTGCAGCCGTGTCGGCGCAAGGTGAATGACAGTAACCTATTTGATGCTATACCGGTGTCGCACCCGCAAATTGCGCCAGTTGTTAATCAATTTATTTCTTTTAATATTCTAAATTGTACTTACCATATAATGTGTGTAAGGCCCAGTTTTGAGCCTATTTTCCAATTCGACAACTTTTCACGTAGACATTTTATTAAATTAATCCAGTGCATTATAGTACATAAGCCTAATCATCGCCCATCCTGATCCAGTTCTCGCGCTAGTGTATCAAATCAATTACCCCCCCACTGTGCAAGCTTTATGTTATCAAGCAGGGCACGTGGCACTCGCGGCTGAGAGGTCCTACTCGCGACGGTTTCTACTCAGTAGTTGTTTACAACTAAGTCGTGGGAATTTTTGTGAATAAAGTTTATGTTTGAATGTTTTGTGGATTGAGGTCTTTTTTACTTTAAAAATAATGTGAAGATTTAAATATTATCAAAGAGCAAAACATGAATTTTAATGAATAATGACCGCATTTTACATATATACTGAATGAATGAACGTATGAGGAAACACCCGTGGAGTCCTTCTTTTGAAAAGAAGCTTTTCAGACACTTGGTATGATCATACATGGCTGCAATGACTACTTGTTACGCATGCTCATTTCCGTCTGTAGATGTTGATTGATTTTTCATGTATTTTGGAGGATCTACACCCGCAGGAAACTCCTGTTTCAGAAGTATTGCGTAAAATACCAAAAGTAATAGAAATTATCTAATTGTAACAATGGGATTCTGCGGTAAATGATGGCAGCGCATTATAATGACATACATGTAGTAGTCACTGAAACAATATAAATGGTAGCTTGAAAATCTGTTTGGTATTTGGAGTAAACTTTGGGCTTTTTATTGTCAGTTTTGGAGATCGTTGAGGTAATCGGTATTGATGAACCTTCTCCGTACCGAGTCAAAGCCGATTCGGCCAAAATCGGCAGATTTCCGATCTGCCCGATCAGAGACGCCAATCACTAAAAATCAATGCTAAATTCAGTGCTTAATAATAATATATTGTTTTTCTCCGTTTTTGAATGTTAGTTTGTATACATCGGTGGTTAAGTTTTGTAAGAAATTTTCTGTGGAAAAGTGCTTTTCTATGGGCAGTACTTGGACCCACTCAACAACAATGATTGTGCTCATTATTGTATAACACCGTAACCTATTATGACAGAAAGCACTTACGGCCCATGAAAGCCAATTCCAAGTTTATCAGTACTTTTTTCCTGGTTGATGAGGTGACTTTTTCATTTTTGCAAAATGAAAATAAATGCGTCCAAGAAACTTTCACAAAAGGTAGGGCCGCAGAAAAAAATCTTGATTTTGCTTCAGAGTTATCCAAAATATGTTTTACAAACAAAAATATATGTTTCCAATTGCTAAACCTGGTGAAAACAACAATATTTGAAAATAATGAATTATTTTGGCAATCTTGAAATTTTGACGCGGGTATTTCTAGTCTCCAAAAAGCGATACGGGTGGGTATTAACGATAAACTCAGAATCGACTTTCATTCGCCTGAAGTGTTAATTTGAAAGACTTACTGATGATTTTCCTGGGCTGCCAGTGATCTTGGTGTTCATTGCTTGATATGATCCTATCACGCCTGAAGAACCACTCTGGTGTGATCTGCCATGGGCTAGTAGAAGAAATTGCATGAGTACAACAAATTATACACATTCTGTCTCACACTCATATACATCAAGAGTTAGTGCAATCAAATCCACATACCTAAAAGAATCTTGAGAAGTTTGAATATTCTGTAATTTGCACTAAAATCAAAAGCTAGCTTCTGTATTTTTGTTACAGTTAATTTTACTTGCAATATCACAAAGGAATATGATGTCACCGCTACTATTCACTAGGGCAATGACATCAAAATACATTAGTTGACACGAGTGGGACTAAAGGATGAACGGATATCACTGAACCAGTTATAACAAATACACAAAGTTATATAATCCTGACCAAACTTTATTTGTTGGTGAAAATTTACTAGAATCAAAATATTTAGCCTAGGTCAGTTGAATTCTAATCTTGAAGAAAATTTTTGATTTTGGTTGGAAATTTACACTTTTAATGAATTTTAAGGATGTGGATATGATTGCATAAAGCATATGGCCTCAATATACTTTTCTGTGAGACCCCCACTTTAAAGACACTATCAGTGATTTGCTAAACCAGAAAATCGAAAAAATCATCAAAAATCAGATTTTTGCATGTATGTAACAAGTACAGGTATCCTAACATACCCTGCAAATGATATGACCAGAAGCAACCTAATAAGGACAGAATCGGAAATTTTAGTCATTACTGTCCGTTCGGACACTTACTACAACACGTAATTGAATGGGGAATCGTATCATGGAACACTGCCTTTTTCTTCCTTTTATGTCAATTCTACAGGTGGAAAAGGTAACTTATGAGAATTCTACAGACTTATCCTTCACTTTGAAGCTATTCCTGCAAATTTCAAATATTTTTCAAATCACTGATAGTGTCTTTAAGCAATAATGAATGTGCAGTCCCATTTTTTTAATAGTACAATGATAAAAACATTGGACTGCCCATCAAATATGACATGATATTGGATAGACAAAACAATAAATACCATTTTTATTCTTGTTCTTATTTGTTTTGTTTTTACCTTAACTCCTTAACTAATCCTGCAGATTAAATGCCCATTTGGCATTCAAAAGCAGCCCTGCCTCTCAGACATTTCCCTATAGACCTTTTCAAATCAAAGTTTACTGAAAATATTTATCCCGATATAAAAGCGCTCTAAAGGGATCATCACACCCAACAGTTGGGTGCAGCACTTGTGTAATGTGCTTCACTGGTAAGTGCTTGTGAATGTATGCGAGTGCATAAGGATGCTCATGTATGTTGTATTTTAATTGCTCTGAAAGTTTCTGATGTTCATATATTTGAAAAGGTGTAAAGTGACAATGTGTAATAAGTTTGCCCCAGAGGCTTTTAGGTGCAAAAAATGTGAAATACTTTTATACTCCACCCTAAACACACTATAGGCATGGCATGGCAACAAAAACAATATAGACTCTTAAGGGTTACAGGCAGGAAAAGGCACTCATACGATTACATGTAAGCAAAAAAAAAAGACTGGGTAGGGGTAACAGAAAGTACTTTTTATTATACTAAAAGGCAAAAAAATTTCCCTAAATGTGTAAAATGAACACGTACTAGCTGTGTGTAGCACAAAGCCGTATACATGCTCGCGCACATTAACACTTGCGAAACCATGCACACTCTATTGTCTCATATTAGAGGCCAATAACCAATATTACATGTTTGTACACTAACCCCCATTCATTAAATATTAAGTTGCATGTACTTACTTGGTGGTGGTGTGCCTGCCCCTGCCCCATGGCTACCATACTGGGCTGAACGGCGAGTCTGAGATGACATCTTGCACCTTTTTTTCAAGATTCTGCTAAAAATGACACCCAAAAATACATGTAAGTGAAACAATTTCAATTAACAACTACACTGTTATATTATTGTCTGCTTTTTATTTATTTTACTGTGACTTCAACAGACTGACTTAATTGTTGCCAGCCCATTTTCATGCATATCACCCTCTGGGGATCATTTAGTATTTGTTACAGCCCCCTCTATTGGTGGATAGCATGATGCTCCCATGGTAACAGGATTCCAGATTCAGAACAATAACAAGACTTGGGCTGAAAAAGTAATTTCAACCGTCTGAGACTGAGGGAGTGAATGAAGATGCTAGTGAGCTCCAGTACTGATATAATTAAACATCATCATTAATTATTATACTACATCTACTTCTGTGATCTCGACTGTGTTTCATTCAACTGTAAGACTTGTGTTTATGGTGTTATTGGATTGGGCCATTGGCACTGCAATTGGCATTGAATGATATGTACCCCAGTCTACCCTCATGATTCCTACATGTTAACTCTTTCACATGGTGGCAAGCGGAAAAGAAACTTGATTTGATGGACTGTCGTCGACAACAGGAGCATGAAAGGATTTTAAGGATACTGTACTTGCAGCATTTTCAAGAAAGAATTTGAACTTCAAGTTGAGCACTTAACATCACGAAGCGTCGAAGACAAGACTTAAGGCTTAATAATCGTTGTTGTGCGAAACTGCAAGGTATTTTGCATGTAATTTGTTGTAAGGTGACACAGTTATTTAAATTAGGATTTTAGAGGTGGAAGCACAAATTGGAAAAATGTAGGAAGGTAGTAGTTATTTTCAAAGTCCAAAGCTTACAATACTGTTACTGTGTTTATTTTACTTTCTACCCCCCTCCCTCGGGCTTAATACTTACTCCGACGTAGACTCCATACAAATTGCATTCCTACGCTGGCGGATTGCAGAACCTCCAAAATATACCCCAAAATAAAAACCCATTACCAAAAAAGGGTGTGGTCCCCGTGATGACATATACCCCATCCTGCACCACGCCATCCCTCGACCCTCCTTATATTTGGACTCTACCCTAAGGTTGTATTTTGTCTGTACTCTTACGGTTTTGATCTAAATCGGGGGGGGTATTTTTCAGGTCTATGGTGTTATTTTCACCCATATAGACCTTTGCAGGCTCCTTTATTTACTCCCTTACCCTTGTTTCCGTATTTTTGATGTTTTTGGGGTCGGAGCGAGTCCTTTATTATATGTTTATGGTCCGTTCGTCTCGGTGCATAATTCGGCGCCGTCACGCTTCACGGGGCGGCTAATTTTTCGTTTCCGTGAATTACCTACCTCATTCTCCCCGTTGTAAACTGTTTTTTTGTTTCTTGTGATCGTTTTCAGCTTTCGGATATTGGCGATCCCATATTATACACTGTTCGTAGCTCTAGGTATTGGGATGAAGTTGAAAGTATTCGTTCTGCAGTCTCCGGTCAAGGTGAGGAAGATCGGAAACGTATCAGAGGATCGGGAGATAGGGTAAGCCTGGTACGTCTTGGTTGGCGCAGCTCGGGGTTACTCCCCTTTCGGGGTAGCCCCCGCCGCTCCTCTTGCGTTCGAACTTCGGTTCGAAAAATGATCGGTATACCCCAAACTGACGGCAAGGCCTGGATGAGGGATAAGGGGGATGAACAAACGAGCTCCGAGGACTATAGGTCTGGGGCCGAGTTTCCGATCGAAAGTGACGGACTTGTTTCTTCCCAAGAGAATCAATCGTTCCACTGAGCTTCGTCTCTTCCGACTCCATTTCTGTCGGAAACGCCTCGGCTTTATCGTCGCGTCTATTAGTATGGTGTTTGCCCGTTCTGTTTCCGTCACTTCGAGTCCACAGTTGCGGTATCTCGCGAAGTTTCGGCCGACGTTACTTCGGGCTATTCTGTTTCCCCGTAGTTCTCAGTCGTGCACCACGGGAGGAAGTCTTCCGCCAAGAAGCACAAGTCCGTGCGTTAGGGTCGGCTACGAGTGTTTCCGGGGGACTCAAGGTGTCCGATCGACCCTACAGTAGTGTGGTCGATCGCACCTTCGAGTGTCATTACTACTCAACCACAACCTGGTAATGTCTTTTTCACGGTCAAAGACCTGGTTCAATGGGTGGTATTACCCCCATTCAGCTCTAATCCGACTCAGCCCAATGCGATTATGGCGTCTAATTGTGGTGGTTTTCAAATGCCTAAACATGGACCAACCAGCGGGACAGCCTTGTTCCCTACTTTCTATGTGGTCAATTTATTCTCCAGGCATGACTGGCATCCTTTCATGCCTCAGGCAATGAGGTCCTTGGACACAGGCTGGCCATTGGTTTCAAAATACTTGGGGTCAATCAGTAGGCTCGCTTCTTTCCTGCTCGCCATCCGGTGAACGATCACCTTTGCGGTGCCGCCAGTCTCTCGGCAGCCATCGGGTTTCAATCAGTCGGCCTCGACTTTTATTCCTGTCCCGTCAGGTGGTGCGATCCCTATGCGGTGCCGCCAGTCAGAAGCAAACATCGGGTTTCAATTGGCAGTCATCCTCTATAGCCGTTCGTAGGCTTTTTCCTCTTTGACTCAAACACCTCAATCAGGTTCGCCTCTGTTACGATTTCATCTCGGGAGGTGATCTGTTCAGTTGACATCTGCAGATTCATATAGGGATCCGTACGTGACAGATGTGCAGGCTGGGGACACGTCAACCCTTAGAGATTCCGAATCAGTTTCAGGTCAGGTTGATTGGTTGTGAGGATGCTGATGGGTCTCATTCATCATCAAGATGGAAGGATATTTTTTATCTGATAGGGTGACCCTAGGTTTCTGCCGCGGCCAAGGCTTTCAATCTAAAGTATCAAGATGATGCCGACGCTGGCCAGGCTTGTTCACTTCAGTTTTGGTGGGAGTGGTTTGTCACGGGAGCGTTTGGCTCCGATCCCTTTCCTTACCTAAAGATATTTTCATAGAAAGGGACGCTCTCAGGGAAGTATAGTGGCGGCCTTCCCATATGAAGATCTGAGCAGTATCTTTCGGGTCCTAGATCCGATTTGCTTCCATCTTGTCTGTTCCAAGCTAGATACGGAGGTTATCAAATTAGTTAGCTCCTCTAAGCCTTCTTACTTGCTATTGGGAATCTGAGCTCAAGTCTCTTGATTATCATCTCAAGGAATTAGTCCGGGTGTATTACTTGCAGTTGATATTATCAACTACTTGGCCTACTCTGTCTCCAGAGTCGGAGGTCGAAGAAGGCGCACCTTGGATGACCCCAGTATGGGCAAGTTTGCTACTGCCTAAGCTAGCTGCAGATATAGCAGGTCAGCAAGTTAGAGATGCTCTCAAGCTCTCTCAGCATACTGTGTCCCTTTGCCGTGGCAATGTTTGTGCGGCTAAAGGGTCATACTGGATGATCTTATTCAGGTCTTGAGAAGCTCCCCTGCTCTGATATTTGGTCTTTGGGGGTTCATTCTCTCAGGGACCGCTACTGAGCTGGCCAAGTATGGTGCGAGACAAACAGCTGGAGAAAGAGATCAAGCCTCTTATTTCTTCATCTGTGAAGGGAGGGTGCTCCTTCCCATCAGCAGTCCCAACGCCATCAACAGTCCTTTCAGAATGTGAGGGGTGGTAAGGGTCGTGTCAGAGGTCAGAAGCGTAGCCTATTCTGTCCCCCGGCGCATCTGTAGGCCGTGGAGCTTCAGGTGCTAAGCAAGCCCGTGAGGTAAGGGTCGCGGTCGGGGTCAGTTCAGGTTTTGTAAGGCCCTTGGTCGCAGGGCCGTGCGGTGTCTTCCTCACCGCACTGCCACAATTCCATCCGCAAGGCAGACAGAATAAAAGGAGTGGGCGGCCACCTATTACTCTATGCAAATCAGTGGCAGACATAAAATCCAGACAGGTTCATTTTGAGCACTGTGTCCCGTGGGTATCTGAGAGAATTCACCAGTTGCCCTCCTCGCAGGACATATGTTCGCTCAAAACCTTTCCATCCATCTAATTCAGAGAAGGTCCTTTGGATGAGGGGTGGATTATTGTTCGCAAGAAGCGATTTACCAGTTACACCCTCCTTTCGAGGCACCTGGGTTTGGTCGACTTTCTCCTGCGCCCAGAAGACGGGACGATGGAGACCAATCCTGAATCTCAAACCTATTGAAGGACTTATCAGGCCCAAGAGATTCAGGATGGCAAAGCCTTGGCCTCGGTGTTCAAATCTCGAATCAAGGGGTCATGGGCAACTCACTAGATTCAAAGATCCCTATCTTCATATCCCTATTCATCAAGACCTCACAAATGGCTTTGGTTTCCATATTCATTGGCCAGGCCTTTGCCTTCAGGTGCCTTCCATTTTGTCTTTCAACAGCTCCACGGTTTTTACACGAGTAGTCAAAATCAGTAGAGCCTGCCTGGTCGACAATGGATGTCAACCTTCATATGTATCTAGAAGATTGGCTCATTACAGTCCGGTCTCTCGAGATGGCCGTGTCTCAGACTCAGTGGTAATCGAGACGGTGTCTTCCTTGGGCTTTGTAGTCAAATGGACAAAATCCCATCTTCATCCTACTCAAATCCCGGAGTTTTTAGGTGATGGCTAGATCTGTGAAAGGTCGAGCGGGACACCGTCTCCGGAGAGAATCCTGAATGTAATAAACTGTGTTCAATGTTAAGCCAATCTCAGTCAGACCCTGTGAGGCTTTGGGTTAAAGGTATGGGATTAATGGCGAGTTTAGTCGATCTTGTACCATGGTGCAGACTCAGGATGCGTCCCATCAACTGCACCTTACTCTGTTATTACAGCCCGACTCGTCACCCTTTGTCGAAGTTGTTTCCGATGTCGGACCATGGTTCGTCGGAGCCTACTTGGTGGCCAATCTCGGCAGACTTGGCCACTAGGTGGTAGTTTTTCCGACTCCTTCCCATCAGCTGACCGGCTCCACGGACGCGTCCAAGCTAGGGTGGGGGGGTCATCTCCTGGATCTCCGCACGTGGCGATGGTCCCCTCAGGATTTCAGTCGTCACATCATCTTCTGGAGTGTGGATGTGTTCAGAACCTCCAGAAGTTTGTGAGTTCAGGTTCAGACCTTCATTTAGGAAAATAAGAGGAGCTCTGTTATAACTCTCTGGAAATTTATTTAGGAGCTCAACAAGAGGCTCATATTAGTTACATGTCATAACAAAAGCAAGGCCTTTCAAGTATAAGGAGCTCAATTTATGGAGCTCCTGAAAAGACTGCTCAGGCGAGCTGTAGGAGCGCCAGAAGCTAAGCTCTACTCAGAAATGAAGGTCTAGTTTCGAACAAATAGTTCTGATCAGTCAGGACAATTCAACTGTCGTATCGTCTAAAAATCGTCAGGGGGGGACGAAGTCCCCAACTCTGTGTCTTCATACAAGGAAACTTCTTCTTTGGTGTCTGGATCATCAGATCCGCTTATCTGCAGTTCCATATCCCCGGGGAGTCGAACTCCCTAGCAGACATCTGTCCAGGGGGATTTCCATCAAGCCGCACAGAATGGTCCTTGTCCAGATTGTGGTCAGAGGATCTTCGAGAGGGCGTGGTATCCGACAATCGATCTCTTCGCCTCGCGCCTGGAACATAAACTTCCAGTCTATTGCTCTAGCCTTTGAGACGAGAGGGCTTATCCACAGATGCTCTGTCGATCTCATGGAAGGGGATGGAGCCTACGCCGTTTCCGCACCAAATTTGCCCGAATTCCAAAGGTTCTTCAGAAAATAGTGGCGGAAGATTGTCTTGTTCTTCTAATAGCGCCGTTCGGCCTCGCCAAAACCTGGTTTCAGAGTCCTGCAGCATTAGTAGAGGTTCCATTAATTTTCCCTGGTCCAGATCTCCTTCGCATGCAGGGTCGAAAGCTCAGTTCACAACTTGGAAACATCTTCGACGGACTGTTTGCGACATTATCAAGGAAAGCTCCAAACGGATGGCTTTTCTGAGGAAGTTGCGGATTTGGCCGCAAGAGGACGTAGACGGTCCACTCTCAGAATTTACTATGGCGTCTCAAACCGTACTTCAGTGGTGTCGTCAGCGAGAAGTTTCTCCTACCAGAGCTCCTGTGACGGAGAGTTGCGGCCAGTTTCTTAAGTCTAGATTCGACTTAGGTCGTGAGGTTTCAATGTCGAGGTTATAAGTCGGCCATCCAGTCTGTCCATCGGGGTTTTCAGGAGGCCGTCTATCAAGGAAGTTTAGTTATTCACTTGCTTATTGAGGCCATGAAACATTCCCGTCCTAGGACCAGGGAAGGTGTGCATTCTTGGGATCTTCCCATAGTTCTTAATAAAACTGATATGAAGCCTTTTGAACCGCTACAGTCTTCTTTGCGGGACTTTCCTATAGACAGGCCTCTAATTGCTATGGCTTCAGGTCGCAGATGTTCAGAACTCATGCTTTAGCCATTGGGTGAACAATATGGTGTTTAGTGTTCTGGTGTTACTCTATTCCGTCCGTTTTCTTGCTAAGAATGGAAAGAAAGTGATTTCTCGGCTTCTCCTTTTCTTAAATTATCGCCCTGGGACGCGAACACAGAGCTCAGAGCTTTGGATGCCCAGTGCGCGCGCTTAAAGCGTATATTGACAGAACTGCACCGTTAGAGGTGAGATCCAAAAGTTAATTGGTACTCGATCAAACCTTTCCGCCCAGCAGCAAAGAGTTTACTTATTGCAGGTTGGTTGGTTGAGGCAATAACGAAATCTGGTGCGATACGCGGTAAAGACACTCCTACTGCCCACTCTACTCGAGCAGTATATTCCTCTTGGGCTTTTCTAAGGGGTTGCGATTAAATATAGTAAACACAGTGTCTTGACGTTCCCAAAACACATTCATTAAGATTATTGAAAGACTTGAGTCCTTGCCTAGCAGTCCGCTTTCGCATGCGGTGCTTGGTGGGGCGTCTCATCACCATTAATTCGGTAAGTTTTTGTCTTACCGCTTTAGGGTTTTTCGGGTTAAAATAGTGTCTTATTTTTATAGTATTCTCTATTAGCAATTTTAAACAAGTAGCCAATCAAAGCGCTATTGCTTATTGTTATTACGCTGTCGCCGAAATTTGTCACAATTTTTTTTCGCTTCATTTAGGCCAAGTTGGTTGACTTTGTCATAGGCATTTTGAACAAGTTATTATTGTTATGCGAATTTTTTATTTGGGTTCCCTTTTTCGAGGCTCTCGAGTTAGCTCACCGCCGTCCTTGATTCGGCGCTAGTTTCGACGTTAGATGCCCCCCCCCCCCCCCCCAATTTTGTGATTGAGTACTAAGTCAGAGTAAGTATGAAGCCCGCAAGTAACTACGAAAGCCTTGGTGCTGTGTATTCTAGGGCGGGCAATACTTACCTGACGTAGACTCCCTCCCATCCCAGGCCCCATGACGATTCGCCTTTATGGTAGAGTCTGCTGAAGAAGGGTCGAGGGATGGCGTGGGGCATGATGGGTAATAGTATCACGGGGGAACCACACCCTTTTGGGTATTATTTTGGGCGTATATTTGGAGGTTCTGCATCCCCAGAGAGGATGCAATGTATTGAGTCTAAGTCAGGTTAAGTATTAGGCCCGCCTAGTAGCAAAAGCACCAAGGTGCTTTTCGTTATTTTCACAGTTTCACAGCCATCAAATTGACCTCTATGGTTCTCAGAAGTTCTGATTCCTTGTACAGAAAACAAAATTCCAACCCCAGTAAAGAGTTTGAGATGGATCAAAATCAGGTACGGCAGGCCTAGTTGATAATCCAGGCAATGTTAATGAAGCTAGATGAAGCTAGACTGGAGCCAAAACCTGCCCACCAACCTGCACAGGTCATGAAGCATTACCAGAAAGGGTTACCAAGAGAAAGTGGCGTGATACCTGCACATGCATATGCAAGCTAAAAATGAGATCAAAGTGAAAGAACTGGAACTTGCAAAATGAAAAGGCCAATCAAATTCAAAGAGCTCGAGCTAAAAGAAGACAAACAACCAACCACAACAATCGGCCAATCAGGAAAACGGTCACTTAGATCAGTGAATTCCGTAACTTGATTCAAACTGAGGATTTGCTATATACTTACGTGCTTTTGAACGTTTTGCGCAAAGTAACAAACTGCAAAAGAAATTGCTGGGCAACAAAACTAGCATCAGACTCACAGGTTCAGCATTTGAAGTCTATGCAACGCTCACGTTTCAAGAAGCTAACGATTACGATACGTTAAAAAGCGCTATTCTAAAAAAAAGGTGAAATAACTGCTGAACATTTCAGAAACCAAATTCAGATATAGTGATAGGAACGTATGAAACGTAAGAGAATGGTACACGTTCTAGGCCATTTTCTGAACAACTGGATAGAATTCGCTGAGGTAGACAAAAACCGTGGGTTAGCCAATCTAGAAGGATGATAATGGAACAGGCAATGAACAACTATGCCAGAAGGCACCGTGCATTTACATAAGTGACCAAGAAACCCCAAAACAGCAAGCAAATGGCACAACTAGCAGATGAATATGTTTTTTTTTTTTTTTAGCCAACAGGGGGGGGTACAAAGTACTGGAAAAGGCAGATGGAAAGTAAGCATCGATACACTCATATCAAAATAGATATAGAAATCCAAAGGACAGGATTCCTCAGAATAGGCTATCAGATAAGCATAACTATGAACTCGTAGCAACGACAACGGTAGTCAACAGCCTAGCTACCCATACAAAATGAAAAGAATTAGGCCTACTCAAAGAGAGAGAGAATATAGGTCCCACCACAAGAGATCGAGCGAATAAGATTCAATACCTGAGTGACAGAGAAAAAAATTGGCCTACAATCCAACAGAGAATGACCAAGGTCAAATAAAGAAATCGTGAGGCCAGACCTAAAGAAGACGTACGGTGCTATAAATGCTGAAGAACGTGGACACTATGCAAGCACTTGCACAAAGGAAACAAAACCTAGGCCTAAGCATTCTAATGATTGAATAGAGGCCCCAATTCAAAGAAAGCCTACAAATGCAAAATAACGTCAATGTGTAGTAGGAGCCATTAGGCTTTCAGACTAGTGAAGAGAAGAAATAGAACATGAGTGCCACAATGCAAAATCAAAGGGACAGAAATGGTAAAGTGCTACATAGGGAGAGATTCAAAGTGCACTCAAACAGTCGTATCCGCAGATTTGTTCCTGATGATGGTACACAGGTAAGTATGTTACCGTACGAGGAATCACGGCCCTGTTGAACTTCCTCTAGCAGAATTGATTGCAGTGTGAATAGTGGGAAAATGCAGTGTCACAGTTAGCCCCAGGACTAGGCCTAATTACTTAATTAGTCTTTTGGTCATGACTTGGATAAATCCTGTAGTGAAATAGGGTAAACAGACCAAACAAGTATGTGTACTAACACGTCAAACACGCAAAACAAGATTTGATGAAAGAGGAAAGGAGCGAACAAGATATTGA
>JAMKCH010016183.1:0-49623 GCA_023653785.1 Ophioderma brevispina
ATGATTTGTGGCACAAGAGTTTATAGAGTTTGCAAATGGTGTAACCAGACCTTTGCAATGGGGGGGCTGAAGGGTGCCAAGGCTTTTTTCGAGGGGGAAAATTTGAGACCTTCTCCATAGACACTGTACAAAAGTCAGTTCATTTGAGGGGGGCTGGAGGGGGGCAAGGGTTTTTTGGGGGGGTGCAAGGATTTTTGTTTGGGGGCTTGCGCCCTTTCCCCCTGGTCACCCCCTCCCCCGCCCACCCCCCCCCCCCCCATATTTTTTACCCCCCCCCCCCCCGCTGGTTACGCCACTGATTTCAAAGAATTTCTCCCTTTTATCGGTCCATAATGTTGGATCCTTGACCCAATTTGTGAACACACCATACTGGGCCTTGCCAGTCATTCTTGTGACCCGATTTTCTCCTTGCAAATGGCCTTTTTTTTTGTCGAATTAGAATTTTTTCAAAAACTTTAACCTTGAAACTTTCACCTTGGAAAAAACACAGGCATATGGTCAACTGAATTCAGGACTGGTAGGCGTCTTCATTTAACTTTAGAGTTTCACAGAATTTTCGTGTATGTTCGCGTTGTCACACAACAGCCGGAAAGTGTCATGCGCAGGCATGCTTTCCCCCATATAGGCAGGATAGCAAAGTCGGCAACTTCACAACTTAACACACAAGAAACTAAGAAAATGGAGGCCTATAGAAGTGCCCCTTTTTATCAAATAAAAAAAATGTATGTCACATTTATATAGCGCCTTTAACAATGTATCAGAGCGGTTTACATTTTTTTCTTTTTCCGGCTGGCCACTAGAATATTGCTCCATTGGGCAGCGCGCAATGGACAATATTCATAACAGCTCCCCATTTTGCAACCTGTGTGGAGAGCGCAAGTCCTTGCCCCACAATGCAGCAACACGTTGGCCCTCGAGCAGGACTCGACCCATGCCTTTGGGACATGATTCGGTTGTTTTATCCACTGGACCACATGTGCCCTCTATCAAGTGTGCTCCAACTTTTCCTTTATAAGTGGTCTCACGCCACCCGACCCATCGCCACCCAGTTAGTTGACATAAACTAATCTTTCTGGAACATAATCCTTGTCGAGTTGTTCACTTTAAGACATCCACTGTTCCATTCAACCAACCTTAAAGAGAATATAAAGACATACAAACAGGATAAAAGGATTTGGATGAAAACATGACTTACGAGTTAATGACCAAGTCTGTGTTTCTTTGATTTAATACCGAACAAATCTAAGTGAGTAGTACTGACTTGAACAATGTTTTCTTGTTTGTTTGTAATTGATATATCCTTTCTTTGGTATTATCAAGAAAAATTGATGATTGGTAGACATTCCACTGTGGCAAGTTTCATTTTGGGGGTCACTTCAATTTGGGGTGTGTGTCAACCCTTAAACCAGGGACCCTAAATTGGTGCAGAGAAAATGCCAAATTGAATGAATTGTCGGAAAAAATAATCATTTGGGGGTGCTGCAGTCAAATTGAACTTAAGGTATACACAAGTACATCGTACAGGCACGATGAAAATATCCCTGTTGAAGCCACAGGAAGTTCATTACTGATCCGAGCATGGATACAGCTGGGACAAATGTTCGGCCGCAGCACATAGACAAATAGTCGGCCCGCATGTCACATAGGACATAGTCAACATTTTTGTTTACTTTATGGAGAAATTGCATTTACCTTGTTTTGTACTACTCTACAAATTCTCGAAGGACTTAATTATAGGTTGTTCACCTCGCTGCAACTGTGCAGTGCAGTGTGATCATCGAGCACTTGACTGCGCAAGCTCAAAGCAACATGATGAATGCTGAAAGTTCAAATGAATTAAACTCGGTTGGCAGTACCGCAATGCAGTTTAGTACTGACCTTAGACGAGACCTAATTTGAGCCGACCAAATTACCGTAAAGCATGTTGCCGTGTAGTCTGACGAAACTTTCGTAAATAATATTAATTATGAAAATATATTTGCAAACCTTAAATTGTCTGCATCACATACACAACATAGTGGTCAAAAAATCAAAAATTAGGAGCATTATACGCGTGGCTGGGTGCAAAGACGTTGGCATGATCGGCTCTTCAATTAATGCGACATGCAGTAACAGTCAAAATTTCAAAGGGTTGAATTGAAATCTAACAGAATGAAAACGCAAGATGGATTAAAATAATAATGCTGCAAGGGGCAGGTCAAATATGGTGCCAATATAAAGGTGAAACCTTCAGGATTATGCCATAAAATATGTCCATTCATGAAAAATGTTTGAGAGATGATAAGAAGGAAGAAAGTTCAAAATTTTATTTGCAAAACTTGTCGCGATCAAAGGCCAATAGAGAAAAACTGGATACGGAACGTGCAGTAAATCCTCTGAAACCTCACTCATAATTCCGATTTTCAAAGGGAAAATTAGCCTGGTGATTGGGTTTGATTTGCTACAACACTATTTACTATTGTGCATGTGGGGACTTTTTTTGCAGCTTCTACACATGTAAATACAAATTTCCAATGATTCAACAACACGGCTGTTTCTCAATTTCTGACGTCACACAACATCAGCTTAATGACCAGGCCCTCTAAATAATATCGTCTCCAGTTCTAATTATGTTTGGCAAATATTCTCACACAGTTTTTGTAGGGATACCTTTCCACAATATGAATTTCTTGTAGCACATACGTTCTGAAAACACTGTTTGGGTCTTTTGTATACAATTGGAGCATTCCCTTTTCAACGATTGGCATGCACAATAGAAATACATAGTTAATGACTCACTTATAATTTGAAATTTGCACATCCTTTATTTTTCTCTTGTATAACTTCAAGGGTTTAGAGCCAAAAGGCCCTATCTGCAATAGGCCTGCCCAGGCGTTCATTTGACAGGTATACACTTAACAAGAACCACAACTGACAAATGGCAGCTATAATTGCCTATGAGGCCCTTTTGACCTAAACCCCCATTTGAAGAAAAACTTTAGTAACTGTTTCATTTTGAAATCATGCACATCATTTAACAATGGACCAAGATGGGACTTAATTCTATAGTTCTTAGCCATTTTCAGATGGCAGTTCCTACCACTTACCTCTTTGGAAGTTCTGTGTGTTTTCCTAGCAGGTACTAGATTACACTGTGGAAAGTAAAATATGTTTTTTTCCATCAGATATAAATTATGTGTTAGCTTCATCAAGCAAGTAAGTAGATTGTACTATTGGAGGGCATGATGTTTGGTTGCTTGCCCCTCTGGAGGCACTGCAGTCCCTGTGGTGTGTGTGGTCGATCCTGGGCTGTATTGTGCCTTCTGGTGATTTATTCTGGACTCAATTCTGGAATTCATTTAAATAAGATCATTGATTTAATATCTTAATTCTACTCTCCCCGTGGTTCATTTTCAATGGGTCAGGAGAAACCGTGAAAACTCTTGTCATTCGGAGAGGACGTTAACCTGTTGGCCCCATGCACAACAAGAGTATGGTAAAAAAAATTGCCTCTCCCGAGTTTGTTTCTGGTCCTGTTTTTGCCTCCAACCAAAATAAGCTTGATTCAGTTGAATCCGACATTCACATTCTGAATATTCCATGGCAGTGAATTGGCACTGTGTTGAGGTCACATTACTACATTAACATTACAATTCCTTGTATGTCTTTTTTTTTTTTTTAAAATCAACCCTTTAGGGTCTGTCATCAAATGATGGAAGCTTCTTATTTCTTAGCAATCCACAACACTGCAAAGATCTGCACGCATTTCTCAATTGCTACTTACCCTAATAATCCTCTTCTTCCTTGCCATGTTTGAGGTACCAGTGATATCCACGTCCTCTTTGTGTTTTCTTAAGACAACGACTCTACAGATTGCTGAAACCAATAAAAATTATACATGGGGTTGACCCATGAGTCAGGGCAGTTTCAACCATATTTTCATTGTTTAGAAACTACAATCCGGTCCACTGGAAAGAACTTGGGTGGAACTGACAATCATTCGGTTGAGTTATGAAGCCAGCCCTAACAATTATGTGAGTACAAGAAGGTTGTAAGTGCAATAGCTGCCATGTGATACATCTTGTGCTGCCACATATTATGATGACATAATTTGTCTTTCCTTGAGTTAGTGGCTCTTGAAATGGATCTTCAGGTGACAGTCACCTGCAAACCATTTCAAGAGCCACTGACCAAGCCTTGGCATAATAGTATGTGTTAATTTTTGGGATTTCCAACAAATGGCAGCTATTGCTTTACGACCTTTGCATTCACATGACAAACTTCTTGCTTGGACAATTTATTTTTAAATCACATTTATTCCAAATGTTCTCTAATCAACTAGGAGTGACTGATAATCGGGGTATTTCCACAGATTCTAAATACAAGAAGGCAAACGCGTGTTATTGAATAGGCCAGCACTGTAACTGATTCTTTCACACCATGCGCGTCATCCTTGTTGTTGCACAACCGGCCGCAGTCCTCACTGTTGCTGCGCAAAGCACCATGCACATAAAAATCTGTGCTTAACACCCTTCTTTACTTTAATCGGTGTTCATTTCCCCAGTGTTCCAATTATTTGTCGTCCGATTTTTCTCTAATAATTATGCAAAAAAAAAACCATCCGACGAAAGAAACCACGCCTCTTAAAAAAGATTCCTTTATTGATAATGCCAAAAAGTCTCCTGATGACCCTTGTTAATTTTGCATAAGAGATATTTGAGTCAGAGTTACAGCATGTGGCATCAGTAAGTTGTTGTTGTTTTCACTTCACTGAATGCACAAACCGTAAATACTTGCGTGTCTCATATGCATAGGGATTTACCCAATACGATGATATGATCGACCCATTGGGTGGGTCCCCAAACCTAAAAAAAAAAAATAATTATGAAGTGCGTATACCCTGTATATACCTTTTGGGCACCTTGAATCTAGTTTACGCTGTTCCAAGAAAATCTGCCTATCTCTTTTCTAAATCTATAAATATTTCTCTTTCAATTTTTTTACTGAGTCTAAAAGCACGGCATATCCAGTGGATAACGAACAACGAACACCAAGCCAGCAAACCACCTCAATGCAAATTTCTGCTCTTCTGTCATGTCAGGTTCACCAATTTGAAAGGGAAATTTGTGATTTCATCAAATATCATCAGCAAAAACATAAATCTACAACGCATCTGACTTAAAGTCTTCAAAAACAGATGAATTCCTTTGTTAAGACCTGCGGTAGCGAAATTTTTATCCTCCACTGCCAGGTAGTTGTCTCTAGAGGCATGTATAATAAAATTATCAATTTTGCTTTAAGATGATAGTATCACCTTGAGTGAAATTCAAATCCATAAAAATGGTAATTTCTCCTCAAAACTTAATTGACTGGACTTGTCAAGTCAACGGAGTGGTGGAAAATCTGCAAAACAGATTGAATTTCCTTTGTTAAAGACCTATCAGTGATTTGCTAAATCAGAAAATCGCAACAAACATTAAGAAAATCAGATTTTTGCAGGTCTGTAACAACAGTATAGGTATCTATCAAATCCTACAAAATGATCGGACCAAGAAGCAACCTATAAGCGACAAAATCAATATTTTAGTCATTAGTGTCGAACGGACACTAACTTCAGCACGTAATTCAATGTAGATTCGTATCTTTAAACGCTGCCCGTTTTCGTCCTTTCTGTCCATTCTTGAAGTTGGAAAAGTAAGGTTATGAGAATTCTACAGGCTTAATTCTTCACTTGTAAAGCTATTCTGCAAAATTTCAATGATTTCAAAAACTTTATACATTTTAAAAATCACTGATAGTGTCTTTAAATGCATTTTTTTTTAAACTTTCAAATTTTATCCCCTCCAAATGATATCGTAATGAGATTGGCTAGGACATAGTAAACCTAACAATTTGCTTTTAAGATCAATGGTATCACATGAGTGAAATCAAATCCATTAAAGACTTTTAAGTGTTTAAATCTCCTCAAAGTTAACAAATTGACTGGAATTGTAATGGGCAACAGAGGGTTCAATAAAATGCCAATTAGAAACATGGTTTGATTCATTGCACCTGTTTTTAAAGGGCCATAGTCCTATCGCTAATAGCCTCGTCCCCTAATTTTAATTTTACAGATTACTCCATTGGCTTATAACATTGCATTTTGCTATCACATCAAAACAGATTGATTCTATTTTTTTTTGAGCAGTTGGGAAACTTTAAGGTAGGGTTTTGGAGTGAAGGCCCTTCATTTAGATGAAAAAACTTTATATACTAAATGGGTCATCACCCTTTAGTCCCTTCTCTAGGACCGAGGTACAATAATGGGAACTACTCAACCTATTGTGCTTTTGGAATAGCTCCCTCTCCCTGCTATAGACAAGCCGGGGTTGCTTTGCTGCTTGAAATCAAGGTCAATGACTTTAAAAAATTCCAGATTTTCTTCAATTGATCTGTCCAACACATACACATGGGGAGCTAGCTTAGTCTGCTGGCTTTCATATGGTGACAGGGGTTTTCAACTCCCGTTGGTGCCAAGGGGGGGGGTTCCAGGGACCAAAGAAACCACTTTCCCGAGGGAATTTTGTGACCATGACATTATACCACATATGAAGGGTCATAAGGACAACCCCAAATCAGCAAACAAAAATGAAATTTTTTATTTGGGCTTGCAAATTAGGGGGCAAAAATTGTTTTCAAAACAAGCGAAAAAAGGGCAAAAAGACGGAAAAATTCAAATTGCGCCTTACGCTTACATCAAACTTTTTGAAAAATTTTTATGTTGATATCTACTCTAGAAGACCCCAAATTACATATATTTAGAACAAAAAAAACTTGAAGTTTTAGGAATCCTTGTTTTTTAACGGGTTGTGCAAAATACCCACATCATTTTCCCATAGATTTGTACATAATGGTTTATCAACGTCCAACATGAAATTGTTGTTTTCAGCACATAAAAGGGTTAATAATTTTTAATATACCGTACCACATCGGGTATAAGCCCCACCCCATAAATGCGAAAATTACTTCAAAATAGGGGTGGCTTATACGGGGAGGGGCTAGCTAGAATTGGGAGCAAATATCAGATTACAAAATGGCAATATTATTTCAAGAGGCAGATTATTCACTAGATACATTTAATGTACACTTTAGTTGTAGGCAGATATTAAAACATTTAAGTTCAATTTTCCCATCACATCCCTCAAAGTTATTATAAAGGCAACATTGGGCTCTACTTTAATAGCTCTATAGAATGTTTTGTTTTAAAATGTTGATTTTGTTTGTGTAATTACTACTGCCACATCTGTTTCGTGAAATCTAAAATTACACTGGGCTTATACCCGGTGTATGCTCGCTCCTGTATTTTCTTTAAAATTGGGGGTGGGCATACCCTAAGGTGGGCTTATACCCACCGAGTGGTTACGGTACTATAATTGTTTACTTATATGTATGTGTGAAACATAATCTAGCAAAAAAAAACTTTGCTTTGGTTCTTTGCTTTTTTTTTAATATTCTTCAGGTTGACTTTCCATTATTGCCCGGGGGGGGGGGGGGGTGGGTTTCGCATGGACGCACTCCTAATTAACTGCATGAACGGCTTTGCCGATTTTAATTTTTTTTGTATGAAAAGAAGCGCCTTTTAAAAGTCAGACAATTACAAAAAATTTTCGGCGCAAAAAAAACTGCGTAAAGCGGCCGTCACGAAAATTTGGAGGTCCCTAGGAACCCCCCCTTGGTCACTTAAGTGTTAATATGTGGACTGAGGGAAGTCACTGGCAGATCTACATAGGGGGGTGCTCGGCGCACGCCCCCTCCGTTGGAGGGATGAAAAAAAAAAATAATTAAAAAAGCAAGAAAAACTACAACACAAGAAACGGGTCAGGTGTTAAACTGCCTATGCTAAAAGTAAAGGTCTCACTCCCCGAGAAAAATTGCATCTCCAGCATGTTTGGTTTAGTGTCCGGTTTTGAAAATAACTGTCCGGCGGTATCCATAAGTCCGCTACTCCCACAGCACGACAACAGAATAAGATCTGAGACTAATGTTACCTGAAGAGACCACTGAATCGATTGCCCTATTGTTCACACCATTGTTCCCGGCCAGATTGGTCAAGAAATCTTGGACCTCTTACAGTTACGTGGTAGGCAGATCTCACAGAAAATTTTGAGTTTGTTAGTGACGAGTCTGGAGAAAAGACCATGCGCAATGCATTGTTTGGTGTGTAGGGAAAACGGTGATAAGATTTTAACAAATACCTAAGGGTAAGTAGCTTTTGTGTCACGATAAAATATGGGCGTGAGGGGACCACAACCTATGCTAAAACCAACTTTTCCGACACATTTGTTTGGTACCATTTATAATATTATTTCTTTGTTTACATTTCCCTTTCTGTATCACATGTCTATTAAATGAGTAAATCTTGACCAGTGACCAAAACAATTTGTGGTAAAATTCAGACCAAAATTTTGGACTTGCACAATTGTAACCTGCCAAGAATCCATTTTGCGCCTAGTCCAGAGACCGCGCAAAATATCTTGCGAGAGTCCACTTGGACGCACACTGACCATTCGAAGTTCCTACCCCTGGAATAATTGTATAGTAGGCCAATATCGTTGCAAACTTGCAAAATTGTGGCGGGTTTTGGCAAAAGGTTGTACATCAACAGAGAACCAGCTCGCCCAACCTCTTCCCAACACAAACAAAACCACATTTTTAATTGTCAAAATCGGCTACAGTTGTGGTTTTAAAATTTGCAAAAATTTTGCAATTTTATCCCGCCATGATTTCGATTTCCGCACTTTCAACAAACACAGAGATGCGGAATTCGCCTCCAATAGGTGGATAGCATTAAAAAAATAAATCGACAAGCCATCAACCATATTTAATCATTGGTGGAACTTGTTCATTCTCCGCCACAGTTTGCAGACCTTAACACGACGGGCACACAAGTTTGTGACTAGTGCTGTGAAGACTGGCAAGTCGGCTGCTTATCTTGTGTAGTCGCCGCGAGTGTAGTCGCCGATTGAACATGTTCAGTTGGCTTGCCCTGTCTCTCCTCTCTCTCTCCCGCTTGGAGCAGAATCATTGCCGACCAGGTCCAACTGCTCACAACCACTCATGCGTGCCAACTCATCGTTTTTTTAGGCTTGCGAGAAAAAAATGTGGCGGTTTTTTTTCAAATTTGTCACATGCTCCCAACCAACAAGACTGCAGAAGACTGTAAGGACAGTCCCCGGACCTTGTGCCAAAATAACACAGAACAAAGAAGTCCCAATTTATGCCACCAATCTTGAGGCAGCCTGGCAGTGTTTTCTAGCAAATAATTGGTTAGACTGCAGAAGACTGTAAGGACAGTGCAAGACCCTGCCCAAACTACACCGGAAAAAAAAATGCTCACGATTTTCGCAAAATGGCCAATCGGCACCATCCTTGAGCAGTCGGGAAGTGTTTTTCTAGCAAAAAATCGGCGTGTGACTGAAATCTTTTGAGAAGTGGAACATTGCAAGATTTCCCCTCCGCCGAAGCGATGAAGGGTACTCGGCACTGTGATGATTTGTAGCTGTGTTAATGTGCCAATTCAACGCCCCCTCGTTCCAAAAATCCTGGATCCGCCACTGGGAAGGGGGTTGTTGTTCCTCATCTCTTAAAGTGCAGGAGAGATTTTTTTTTTAGGTATACACATTTTTCTCATTGCACTAAATTGGTTGTTAGACCACCTACCGAAAACTTTTGGAAGGTTTATTGAACAAACCGTACAAAAGAAAACCGCAGACCTTGTTTTTGAACCTTGCCTGCTATCCGTAATCATCCCCATAGAAAAGCCATGCTTTGAATGTCTGTCGTACACGACAGAACTTATTAAATCATCCTCTTAATTAATAAATAAAGGCATATTTGGCTTATTTACTTCAGGTGTGATCTAATACATTGGTAAGCATTCCAAATATGCAAAACCTGCTCCGAAAAAAATTGGGAGCACTTCTTTCTGGAAATGTCCTCATTTTCTTTAAGTTGATGGTCCTAAGGTGATTAAAGAGACACAACGACATTCCAGAAAAGCACCCAAGCGACAAGATAGCTGAATCAGGAAGCCGCTCGACTCCATGTATGCTCATCCATCTATAGGAAGTTCGTTCGAGCCCGGTGAGATTCAGCTATCTTGTATTTCCTGGACAAAATTACCCGCTTGGTTGTCTCATTACCCTGCATATTTTGGGAGCTGGTCCTGGCTGCCGATGGTTATATCGATGTATGTCTGCCTAGAAGGGAAAGCCTGATCCCGATCTGCTGCCATCCCTTGAAAGATGCTAAATTGTTATGGAAGAGAAGATTTCAATGCTTCCCACAATGCATTGGCTTCAATGAGGTTTTTTGTACAGTCCTGATGTGGGTCGTTAGTGAATAAACATGGCTAAATTGACGTTACTGATCACAAACTTGCATTTTAAGAGCGTGTCATCTCTAACGATCCACATGGCAACCTGTACAAAACTTCCAATGGCCGCAATTCATTGGGGGAAGCTACTGGTATCTTCTCTGGTTTATGGTATGGGCTTGGCCACCGGATCAGCGCCATTTGTGAAAGCGCTTAGAGGCCAATAGAATAAGGCGCTATATAAATCTCTGCTATTATTATTATTAATTTTTTTTAACCTGGGTTTTTGCCTATTTGGAATGCTTACCAATGTATTAAATCACACCTGAAGTGAATAAGCCAAATACGCCATCGTTATGTAATAAGATTGCGATACTACATTTCCCTACCTCTGTGCAGTGATGCCAGCGGAATACTTGATGGTCACCCCAGTAAACTACTGCAATGTGCGTAAAAGCTGCATCAAGGTTG
Source organism: Ophioderma brevispina (assembly GCA_023653785.1). Lineage (NCBI taxonomy): Eukaryota > Metazoa > Echinodermata > Ophiuroidea > Amphilepidida > Ophiodermatidae > Ophioderma > Ophioderma brevispina. The sequence continues at coordinate 10,805 of JAMKCH010016183.1, forward strand.
TGACATCACTGCACAGAGGTAAAGAAATGGACTATAGTAGGCTAAGTCAAAACCAGTGGCGGATTTAAGGAAAAGGGCCCTATCAGCAGCTTAAGGTGGGGCCCCTTTAGCATCAAGAAGCAACGCAATATGGCACTTTAGTACGACTAAGGTGTGTCCGAAGGGGGCCCTGATAGCAATATTTTAGGGGGGGCCCTGTCAGCAGCTGCTGACACTGCTGACTCTTAAATTCGCCACTGGTCAAAACATAGTTGTTGGTTTTCCTTTTTACTTGTTTGTGCAATAAACCTTTGAAACATTCTACAACCGATCAAAGGCAAAGTGAGATAAATTTGTATCCTCAAAAAAATCTCCTCCAGTCCTTTTAAGCACCTGTTTGTCTTAACCTTTTCCCTCTATTTCCAAGTTGAAGGCACTATCAGTGATTTGCTTAATCAGAAAATCAAAAAATTATCAAAAAACAGATTTTTGCCTTTTTTGTATCCTAACATACCCTGCAAGTGATAGGACCAAATGCAACATGCCAAAATCAAATATTTTAGTCATTATTGTCTGTACGGACCTTCCTATAACATGCAATTGAATGGGGGATTCATATCTTTGAACACATGCTGTTTTTTTTCCTTTCTGGCATTTTTTAGGTAGAAAATATACCTTATGATAGTCCTAAACCCTTATACTTCACTTTTAAGATATTCCTGCAAATTTCAAATATTCGTTTTCGTTTGGATCACTAATAGTGCCTTTAAGTATACTTCATGCATTCTATAATTAAGTACAATAAATAAGTAAAATCAATAAGTGTTCATCACTTACCCCTTGACTGTGTTTCACCACTGTACCAATATCATGTAGACTCTTGAAATTTGCAGTTGACACAGGGAACCAAATCCACAACCGCGTCTTCCTCTCCACAACACGGCCCTGGGCAAGCAAATAAAGAGGGAGAGTCAAAAAGATTCCTAGATTCTCCATTTTCAGATTTATTGGGGGAAAGGTGAAAAAATCCTAAGTTTGATGGTGCCATTGTTTTTTAATGCATAATGGTCATAAAGTAATAACTGGTCGAAGGGGCGTACGCAGTATTATTTTTTGGGGAGTGTGCAGGACTTCAAACAAGGCGGTTCTCGAACCCTGCTTTTGTGCTTAACTGTAAGACAAAAAGCAGCACACCAGAGTGCAACTGTGCGAGTCCAGCGTGTCCCCAAAAAGTTGTGCAAGCAGATAAACTCCAACTTCTCAACTAGTTTAATTCCCACTATTTCATTTGACACCACCATAGGGGTCACAACAATTTCCATTGTGGAGATATTAATCTTGAAAGTTGAAATTCCCCCTCCCCCCCAAGCATAAGTCAGAGATGTTTAGGAGTAGCACCCCTGGTTTTGCATTTCACCCCTGGGGTCACAACATTTTCCATTGTGGAGATTTTAATCATGAAAACTCCTCAACAAGAGCATAACTAAGATGTTTAGGAGTAGCACCCCCGGGTTTGCATTTTGATAGTATTCTATACTTCTCACTCTTTCATTTGACACCACCCTAGGGGTCACAACATTTTCCGTTGTGGAGATATTAATCTTGAAAAGTCCCCACATGAGCACAAGTAAGAGACGTTTAGGAGAAGCACCCCCGGGTTTGCATTTTTAGTATTCTATACTTCTCACTCTTTCATTTGGTACCACCACAGAGGTCACAACATCTTCCGTTTGGGAAATATTAATCTTGAAATGTCCCCAACATAATCATAACAAAGAGATGTTTAGGAGTAGCACCCCCAGGTTTGCATTTATAGTAATCTTTATTTCCTGCTCTTTCATTTGACACCACCCCAGGGGTCACAACATTTTCCATTGTGGAGATATTAATCATGAAAAGTCGTGCAAAAATCCCTTAAAATTCACTAAATTTAGTAAAAATATGAATATTTATTCAATTTGGCAACACTATTTTTGAAAAAAATCATGTGACCACATTTTAAATTTGAGCACCCTTCGAGGTCCAGAAAGTGGCAAAATGCCCAATGTTTGCATATTTTCCAAGAATGTAAACAAGCTGGCAACCCGAAAAAGACTGACCAGTGCACAACAAAAAAAAAACCAGAAACTGAAAAACCATTTCAATGAAAACATGGGCACTGATCTATCTATATTGATGTTAATACCTTTGTTGTGGTATACCTCCCTCTTGTTTTGTACCACCTGTTTTGTCACCACCAAAATCACACACAGCCATATACTGCCCATAAACACCTGCTGACCTAATTTATTTTATTGTAAGGTAAACTCCTAGAATGAATCAAATTCTTTTGAATGTGTAGTATTCACACTGGACCACTGAACCTGAGCATATTTGGCTGAAATGGACCCAGCCAAAAAAAAATTTTTAGCATTCGTTGCAATTTTTAAAATATCAAGTAATGCCCCTTTAATGGCTCGCATGCATTTTGACCACAATCATGATTCACACAAAAGAAGTACCGCATAGTAGTCCTCAGGTAAGCGAAGGAAATTTTTGCATACCAATTGTACCATCCCACAAGTAACATCTATCGTATTGAACCTGGTGATCATCTCCCAGCACCTGGAGCTGACTCTCCATGGGCTGAATGGCGGATGCCGTCAAGATTGAGAACCAGAACTGGCCGATCTAAGGTTTCCTTGCAGAAAGTGGGCTATATGGGAAGCAATCAGGATACTACCTGTGGTTGTGGAACAGCACCACAGACAGTGGACACCTCTGGTCCTGACCTGCCCACATGCTGGAGCAACAATGAATGCACAAATAAATTCCCCACACCTGTCGATTAGATTGAAACGATAGGGGTGGGGAGCGACCTAGACTTTCGGGGGGTAGGTTTTCCGTGGAGATCCCCCCTATAGATGAAGCAGCCAGACTCTGTACCCATTCTCTGGCTGGATCATATTTTAGAACCACAGTGTGTGGCACACGATAAGAAGAAGAATGTACCATTTAAGCATACAGCAATTACGCATATTAATTAGATCATTGCCCATCAACTGCCCCTTTAATTGACCCATGTGCACTTTGACCGCAATTGTGATTCATACAAGATGTATGGCATAGAAGTCTCATGTAGCAAAGGAATTTTGCATATCCAGATGCTACCATTCAGTGATACAGCAATTATGCATATTTAATTAGATCAATGTATCAAAAAATGCCCCTTTAAACTCGGCCCCCACTGCACTTTGACCCAATTATGATTCGCTCAAAAGATGCATGGCATAGTATTCTTTTATCCAGGCAATTGATTTTGCCTATCCGATGTACGGTTTTTAAGAGATAATTAATTACGCTATTTAATTAGCTCATTTGCATACCTATGTATCACACACTTTCAAATGGCAAACAAGATTCACACCATAATAGGCTTTCATGCAGTGATGGAATTTTCCGTATCCAATGTACCGTTTCAAAATTAAAGCAATTACGCTGATTTTTGCATATTAATTAGCTCATTTGCATACTTAATTTGCCCGAAATACGCCCGAAATCTAATCAGTTCGAGAACTCTCCAGCCCACAGTGGGCCAGGGGGTGTCAATAATTCAAAAATCGACCCCTTCAAAATGTCAATTTTATGTTTCCAATACCCAGTAAACATCCAGACACTAGTAAATAAATCTGAAAATGTTTGACTCTGTGGAATCCCGGGGTACCCCAAACACATAACTGAAGTCACAGAAACACAAAGTAAATTTTCAGGTACTTTCTTCCCAAAAATGCATAAAAAATTGGCAGATTTCAAGTTGTTGTTATCAATCACAGCCTTAATAGATGAATCTGGAAACTCTCTTGTCTTTTTATATATTTATAATTGCCCTTTTTATCCATACAACATGTCTCTGAACTATATTTCAAGTATCTTTTTCTTGGAATTGGAAGTGCATATAGTCAAGAGTCAAATTTGATCACTTATTTGCACTTTGGTTATAAAAATGACTAGTACTTTTTTGCCTATAATTGCCCACCTTCTAACCGCCGCTAAAGTTCAGCCCTATATGTAAGGTGAATGATACAACAAAATCTGGCTGCCACCAGCCGCCTCCCAGGGATCTAGAGGGTCGTTTCTAATGCCCCTCATGAAGAAAAATCTGCTAATGGCATGCGGTGTGTACACATAGGGCCTATGCAGTGCCGCCCACAAGCCACTATGTGTTCACAAGGTTCTGTGGCATGCGCATCAAGTCGTCAGGTCCAAGGAGCTAGCTGCCCATTGGCATGCGAAGTGAAGAGGCACAGGAGGTGTCTAACAAGAAGGTCAAGAACTTCCGAGATTCTTCACTAGGAAGGTCTCCCGAATGAAGACTAACGAGGATCTCATGCGGAGGCTAATGGCTCATTCTGATTCATACATTGTATCCTTCAGAAGGTTCATGTCAAGGAAAACAAAGAAAGCTGAGCTTCCTGGAGACAGCAAGGCCATGCTCCTAGAAAGCTAACTCTCAATCATCCTAAAATATTGCTATGCGTATTTATTATTCATATTGAATACTCCTATCGAATGTATTTATTATTTATTATCTCACAATTTTCCACGTATCATTATTATTATTATAATTAATATTATTATTTTTATCATATTTTTAAATACAGGGTGTCTAATAAAAGTGCTCCAAAAAGGTCTGTTTTGGGAATCATTTTTTTTTTTTTGGTTTCATCGCGATTGCATTTGCCAATCCGGAAATATGCACCATTTTCCACAATATAGGAAAATCCAGTTTGTGTCACGTTTTCAACATGTATTCAATTGGAGGTGGTAATGTAGGAGGAAGAGAATGGTAAACAGTTGAACAGAACTTCAGTCTCTCATTCTGAGACTATATGGACTTCATTTTTCAAGAGCAGCAAGAAAGAATTTTTAAATCTTCCTTCCAGTACCAGATGTCGATTGGTTAAAAATACCCGATTTTACAGGACGTTGTACACATAATATGAGTTTGTTACAATTACATTCTGTTTAGGTGCAAAGTGAGCGCACAAGATATGTTCAGTTTAATAAATCCAAACATATGGAGGACAGAGTACTATAATTATGTTATGCTCAGATAGCATTGTTGCCTTGGCATACTCCACTGCTGAATACGCTGCACCAGTATGGAGTCACAGTGTACATTCACACAAGATTGATGTCGTTCTGAATGATATGCAATGAGACTTGTTAGTGGTTGCCTTTTGGCGACGCCTGTAGAATATCTTCCAATCCTGTCTGGCATAGCTCCTGCAAACCTTAGGAGGAACTTTCAGACGATCAAGCTCGCCAAAAAATGTGATGAACCTGGTAGCCTAATCCCCCACCAACACCCTTGAGGATCAGAGAATTCCACGGAATCACTTTTCTACCCAATCCACGACACAGCAGTCACAGTATCACTATGATCATCCTGGATTGACAGATCTGACTTTGAACCTAAAGCAGTTTGTGGTACCCAGCCCATCTGCAAGCCCAAAGGCTGTGGACTTGAATAGGAAAGCATGGGTCAACATTAACAGTCTCAGAACTGGCGTTGGTCGTAAAAAAGAACTTCATCACAAGAAGATCGGAGTAGAACTTTCACAAAACTGCTATTGTGGAGAAGCCACATCATAGATGATGTGAGGTCTCTACAAGTCCCCAGCGGAATCCAGGATGCCTGATCAACCTGGAGATGAAACTATCAGATGGTTAAAAGGAAAGAGAGATTTTGAGGACATTCATGTAAGGGGTTATATGTAGTGATTTCATTCCCTATAGATTAGGAACCTCAAAGGATTTAGTACCTTGTATATTGGCACTAGTAATGTCTTAAAAGTGGAAAACAAAAGGTGACTGTTATACGCTTATATTTCAATAGAAAACAGAGGCTGAATTTTGTATTGCTCCTAATACAAAATTAGAAATTCACAATTTTTGTACCAAAGAGAAAAGAGTTCTCAGCTTAATCCTTACTGATGTGATATTTTTTGACCCCTATAATCCTTTACACCAGTGCCAAAATCAGAATTTTCACATTTTTTCAGGGACACCTGTTATTGAAATCTCTCGTTGCACCTTTAAAGACAGATCTGCCACTGTGACTTTGGGGACTTGCACGCTACGGACGAACGAACAAGCATATCTAGAGATATTTTGATATTTTATATTAAAGTAGCATATTTTATCAAGGAGAAATGTGTGTTTATAAATGTTAATGTTTGTTTGTGAGTCTGTGGTATTTTACCATCTGCAAGTATTGCCTGGTAGAATATCATTTCGGTTCGGTTCAGTTCCCAACGCATTTTAACAAACACAAACCATTAACCCCTTTCTGAAAGCTGTTTTTCGGTTTTTAAAGCGAATGACATACAGTTGATAAATATTTTTAAAAATAATTTACAACTGGTAATTAAGTGGTATCACAAATGAGGTTTTTTGGTGTTTGGTTTATAATTTTGGTTGAACACACCCTGTATACTAAAACTGTTAATCTGAACCGCAAATGCGCCAGATTAGGATTCAGCATCACCAAAAACCCTACTACCAAATTTTATTACCACACTCTCAAGGTAACGCTTGTTTTAGTACTTATTAACCTATATTAGATGTTGGGTTTTTAAGGAGGGGACACCCTTTAATGGATAACTGTTTTAATCTTACAGCATAATAACATCAATTCGTATTCAGCATCACAAAAACCCTATATTACCCAATTTTTAATGGCCAACTCTCAACGGTAGCGTGTATTTAATTATGACCGAAATTGAGAAATCTGGCCCACTGTGGTGCAGTCCGCTCCCTTCCACCACGTTACAACAATACATCATATGCCTAAAGGAAACCAGAAAACTTGTACCCAAGCCTTGTGGGAAATATTTCATTAATTATGCAACTTAATCCTAAGAATGGAGGTCTGGAAGAATTGAGCAAAACTCAAAAAATGCGGACAAATGAAAAAAACAAATTTCTTGAAAATTCTTGTGGGAAGAGGGTTAGTGAGTTAATCAATAAAAATGCTTTTTGAAAAAATCTGATTTGCCTCGTTGATTTCCAATGGCACCAGGGAAAATGGGGATACCCCCAAATTTGGCAAGAAATTAACCATTTTTAAAATCCTCAAAAATTGGTTTTTCCTGAACCAATTACTAGAAATTTACGTTAAAATATTTTTGATGAATAAATGTTTTTGTTTTAGTACTGTTGGTGTATAACACGAGGTCGCACCAAAGTCAATAGAAGCGTCATCCGGGAAAATCCCCCAATTGTAATGTTGAAAATCCCCAAACATTTTGACAACATTTTCCAATGGCTGATTTTGTGTAAACTTTGAACCCTGTAAAATCCAGGTAGTGAAAACGTTTTTCATGTCCATTTGGAAATAAACATTGATCTTGTTCAACACAAATCACGTTTAAAATTCTGGGATATCACTTTGTGTACGTGTACTATTCGAGTTCATCGAAGTTGTACACTTTTGTAAATTGTCTCAAATTTAGTTTAATTATTTTCCTGTTTTTGTTGTTATTTCAAAACATAAACTAGCAATGTAAATGAAAATATTGTTAAAATAATAAAAAATATATTTTTTAATGTACTAATGAATGAACATTTGGCGCATTGCGCTCATTTATAATAGCTAATAATTCCTTTATTCTTATATACTAACAGGAAACAGCCCCTGAAAATGCAGGCCTGAATTGTGTTGAGTATATATATTAATTACTTAATTTGTAACTGCATAAAGGGGGTATTATGTGTCATAACTATGTTACAACAATTTTCACTGAAATCTGAATTGTAAACAGCGAATTTACTTTCAATCTTAATTTTTGTTATGTTAAAAACACCGCACGCAGAGCACAGGGATTTGCTACCCATTGCATAAACAAAAAAAAAAAAGAAAACTTTTCATTTATTTCTAAGGATTACTATTACTGAACAGTAAGGTTTCCATTTATATTAGATTATCCAATCTAAAATAATTTTCAAACCACACACAACACAGACCATTTAGTAAATTTGTTAGTGTATTTATAATCATAATAGTCAAATCCTAATTGCCATTACTTTGCTTGGGTGACGGTCTGGTCCCTTTAATAGTCAACCCGGTACAAACAAGATCACTCACAACCTGGGAAATCAGCTCCTGGAAATTACCAACCACCCCGTGATGCCTGCTTAGTTACTCCACTCGACGACATATACAGTCAATTGTTCTTTTTCATAATTGTTTTGATGCATTATTCACACTGGGCTGTGCGTCTCTGACGCAGTAAATACTGTTTAAGTTTTTTACAGTACGATCCAAGTAACATTAATGGGCACATAAATTAAACAGAGCCACAGTGCGGTTAGTGGTGAGTGGTCTATCTTAATTGGCAATTTGGCTTGTCAGTACAGCCTGCCCCATATACAATCAAAATATTTTTGGCAGAAAACTGAAGTTCTTTTTAACTAGAGGCAACCCGAATTTTTTTCAAGAATATCCCAGCTTACATGAGATTTTAGTTGGTGTAATTTGGAGATCTGTTCCAGAGTTTGGCTCCAGGTAATGGCTATTACGATACAACACAGTTAAATTAACATTGCCATAGAAAATAACTCAAAGACACCCGTTATTGCCAATTAAAAATAAGAATAGGGTACAATGTGTCACTCCTTGTCATGTAATATAAATCATAAGTTTATAATGTTCATAATGGCCATAAATACCTGTAGCCATTGAGAATTTTAATTCTAAACTGTCCACAGCCCCTTTATCTTAGTTTCAGCATACATTGATCCATAAAAGCCACACTGATCAAAAGTAAACTGAGGACTTCAAACCCAACCATCTTTTCTGTCGCACTGGGTTTTTTCATATGTTTCCTCTCAGTCCCTGGCATCTCCTTGAAGGCAGACAGATTTGACCCCACTTTGTCCCACAACCAAGCCTTATTTGCTGGTCCCACCAGCCCCAAAGTTTTACCCGTACATGACTTTCATGATTTTTTTTGGCCCCTTGAGAATTTCCCCATTTCCAAACATAATTGAAAGGAGAGGGAGATGCAGTGGCGTAACTAGAGGGGAGCATTTCCCCCAGTTTGGTTTGCCAGGGTGATCCTTTCCTCCAGAAGATCACATTTTATTAAAACCTAAACTTCACTTTCATCACTTCGGGAAATTATTCTCTTCACCACCCCCCCCCGCCCCCCCCCCCCCCCTCACACACCCCCCCCCCCCCACCCCCCCCCCCCCCCCCGCTTAAAAAGATCTGTACAAACAACACGCTACGTCGTGTTTACGGCACTTTGTATTCCAAGGGGTGGATATGAACTGCGTGAACATGGACTTAAAACATGACAACAAAATAGGGACCATAACCCAAAATTTATTTTCTTGGACTGCCAGAAGCTACATCCCGCAAACCACCCCCTGATATGTTAGAAATCAAGCGGCGCGCAGCGGCCCAGTCTCGGGCACAACCGTTCGTGTTCATCAGTATTTTTATTGCTCGGTTCTTAAGCGCAATTGTTTTTTTTAATTGTATTGGTCAATGGCGAGCCGCTTCCCCCTCCCGGCATAGAATGGAATTTGTAAGAATCTAGGCTAAGTTATTATTAGGAAATATAGTAAAGGTGAAAATCTTTATAGCTATCTTTGTATCATGAGTATATGAGTAACATAAAAATATTTTCAAAACGTGGGTACTCCGACCTGCGAAACCCTTACTCTAAACGTATTTAAAGGTGCAATGCGAGATTTAACAAACCAAGTGTCCTTTCTTCACTCCTATTTTTAACTTGACCTCAGATGACCTTTGAACGTGGCAAGTGACCCTTTGAATCGCATCATATAAAACTCCGCGAGCGGCTCTTTTCCCCCCAGCCAAGTTCTGAATATGATCTTTACTTATACTTCCCGAATGAAGCCAATTTTCAGCCAATTTTTATAAAAAACTTTTGACCTCAGCTGACCTTTGTCCCTATGGGACCATTACCCTCATCAATGAAAGCTTTCCTGTGCCTCTATGATCCAAGTTCTGTAGCTATGGATCTTTTACTTCTTGAATGAAGCCATTTTGATGTTTAACAACCTATTTTATAACTTGCTCTCTCATATGACCCTTTGACCTTTGTATGTGACCCTTGATCTCATTGCCATATGAAGGTTCCCAAGGGCATATATGAATCCAGGTCTGTAACTATGTACTTTTTACTTATACGAATAAAGCAATTTGATGTTTTCATCCCTAGACTATGGTAATAACTTTGACCTCACAGACCTTTGACCTTGGTGTGAGACCTTTGACCTGACCATCATACAGTATGTAGGTTTAGCAAAGGGCATCTCTGATCCAGTTCTGTGCTATTTGACTTTTACTTTTTCGAATGATGCCAATTTTTCATGTTTTCAACCCTTATATTAATTGACCCTCAATCTGACCTTCCAGCTGGTATGTGACCTTTGACCCTCAGTATCGTATGGAGGTTTCCAAGGTAGCAGACTCTAAATCTTTGCTATGTATTGACTATATTATATAATTTGGGGACGTGCTCGAAAAGTGCTCGAGCAACAACCACCTCCAAATTTTTTGTATCAAAATTAGCTAAATCGGCGCGCTTTTTATTTTTGTCGAAATGGTCTCAAGTTTCATGACACATTTTTTTCTATTTGGCGATAAATTCCAGGCAATGCGTGATCCGTACTTCAAAAATACATCGCCATAACGCATTACGAGGCTTTTGCCGACCGTCCTACTATTTTTTCATCAAATCACTACGACTCCGTTTCTCAGTTTTCTCATATATTCGTAATCTACCACACGCTCAGCTACATTTTGACACCAATTTAATTCTCACTCGAAATATAACCTAGTATAACATGATAAATGCAGCGTTTATGAAATTAGTTTCAGTGAAAATGGTATCCCACACTTTCACCGGAACTATTTAGAGGTCTGGTACCTTAGAACATAAATGATCATTTTCATTTTTCATGTTTGATTTCATCATAAAGACCCCGTAATGTTTGTGAGTAAAAATCCGAAAAAATCACTCGATTGGTCTAAAACTTTTTGAGTTATGAACTTTTTTGCCCGGCTAACGTTCACCCCCGGAAGCGCGCAAAAATTGTTCTTTTTTACGCCCCCTTATCAGTGCTGACATGGCTTGAACGTGCATTCTTTGCTTACGCGGCTTGCTTGCTTGTTTCCGATTATCTTTCATTTAAAAGAAATATTTCACTCTACACACAAGCTTCAAATATAAACACCAAAAGTACGAAGACAAGAGCTCTATCCTACCTTTCACAACCCCCCTGGCCCGCCCCCCGGCACCCTGTTACAAACTGTTGCTTATTTCTGAAATTTACAGTCGATTTAGGATTCTTCGGGGCAGTTCAGAACAGATTTCGATTTTTTAAATAAGCAAAAAAAAAAAGGATTTTCTGTCGTCATTTGCATTCGATAAAATAACCTCTTACTAAAATCCGATCAAAGGATTTTTAAAATTAAATCTAGAACATAGAGTAGACCGATTTCGCATATTTTTTTGTCTGGGAATTGCGTATTTAGTTTTTGTTATTATCCGCCGCCCCCCCCGTCCCCCCGCGGACCCCCCCCCCCCCCCCCCTCCCAATATATATAATAAAGCACGATGCCTTGAATTTGCAATTTGTATAACACAAATAGGCCTACCTGTTGCTGCATTTTTGCAACAAGGGACGTCCTAGTAAACCGCCTGCAATAAAGCACATAAGACATTTATACCCTCACCCTTCTCCCCACCCACCCAACGAACCCCGACCGAATAACTTTCCTTCAATGAAATATGTAATAAGAGTGATAAATTGAAAGGAAAATGGGCTCAAACGGCATGTTTATGGACTTATGTGCTTGTCAGAAGTCAATATTTTTTCCTCTCTATTTATGCTGTCATGGTTACAAGACCAGTGCTTCAAGCCCTCGACGGCAAAATTTGGTTAGGTTTGGGGTGTTCTAAGGTAGCAGACCTCTAAATATTTTGCTATGTTTTGACTATATAATCTATTTTTTGACGTAGCTCGAAAAGTAGCTCGGAAACACCGCCAAAATTTTGTATCAAACTTTGCTAATGGCGCGCTTTTTTCTTTTGTCGAAATGGTCTCAGGTTCATGACCAGTTTTTCGCTATTTGCGATAAGTCCAAGCAATGCGTGATCCTTACTTTCAAAATATCGTCAAAACGCATTACGAGGCTTGTGCCGACCGTCCTATTTTTTCATCAAAATCACTCCGAGTCCTCAAGTTTTGCCATATATTCGTAATCTACTCACTCTCAGCTACATTTTAACAGTGGAACACCAAATTAATTCTTCATCTAAATAATAACCTAGATATAACATGATAAAGGCAGCGTGTATTAATATTTCTTTCAGTGAAAGGTATCCCAACACTATTTCACCGAACTATTTAGAGGTCTGCTACCTTAGAACATAAAGGATCATTCTCATTTTTTCATTTTTGATCTTCATCATAAAGACCGTAAGTTTGTGAGTAAAATTCCGAAAAAATCACTCGAATGGGTCTAAAACTTTTTGAGTTATGAACATTTTTTTGACGGCTACCGTCACCCGATAATGCGCTAAAATTGTTCTTTTTTTAGCGCCCCTTCCCTGAGCAGGGTGCCCTGAAATGGCTTGATACGTGCATCTTTTGCTTACGCGGCTTGCTTTCTTGTTCCGATTACTTTCATTTAAAAAAAGACATATTCCCTCTACACACAGCTTCCATATAAACAAACAACCAAAGTAACGAATAAAGAGCTCTATCTACCTTACCCCCCCCTCCGCCCGCAACCCCCCCCCGCCCCCCCCCCCCCCCCCCCCCCCCCCCCCCCCCCCGGCGCCTGTTACAAACTGGTGCTTTTCCTGAAATTTACATCGATTTTAATGATCTTCGGGGCATTCAGAAACAGATTCGTTTTTTTAAAATAAGAAAAAAAAAGGATTTTCTTGTCCTTCATTGCATTCTATACCTCTTACTACATCTGATCAACGAATTTTAAATTAAATCTAGAGCATATAGTATCCGATGTTCGCATATTTTTGTCTGGGAATTGCCGTAGTTTAGTTTTATTATCCCCCCCATTACCCCCCCCCCCCCCCCCCCCCGCCCATATTATTATAATAAAGCACATGCTCCTTGAATTTGCAATTTGTATAGACACAAATAGGGCCTACCTGTTGCTGCATTTGCAACAAGGGACCGTCCTATACCGCCTGCATAAATCAAATAAACCTGTCTACCCTCACCCTTCTCCCCCACCCACGACAGAATAATTTCAGAAATATGGTAATGGTGATAAATTGAAAGGAAAATGGGCTCAAAAACGGCATTTTATGGACTTATTTTTGCCTTGTCCGAAGCATATTTCCTCTCTATTTATGCTGTCATCGATGGATACAAGACCATTGCTTTCTTCACGCCCTCGCCGACCAAATTTGGTTAGGTTTGGAGTGTTTCTCAGTGCAAGCAGCCCTCTAAATATTTTGCTATGTATTGACTAATCATATATATTTTGACGTAGCTCGAAAAATAGATCGGAAACACAACCACACACCCGGGGCCCCAAAATTTTGGTATCAAAATTTAGCTAAAAAAATCGGCGCGCTTTTTTTTTTTGTCGAATGGTTCAAGGTTCATGACACAGTTTTTCCGCTATTTTGCGATAATTCCAACAATTCGTGATCCGTACTTTCAATATCGCAGAGACGCATTACGATGCTTTGTGGCCGACCGTCCTTGTTTTCACAAATCACTCCGTTCTCAAGTTTTTGCTCATTATTCGTACTCTCAACCTGAACACACTCTCCAGACTAGGGGCTACTTTTGACACCAATTTAATTCTCAACAATCGAATAATAACCTAGAATAGCACATGATAAAGGCACGTGTATGAATATTACTTTCGGTGAAAGTATCCCAATCCCACACTTTTCACACCAGGACTATTTTTAGAGGTCTGTCTAACCCCAAGGTCCTCTATGCCCCATTTCTGTACAATTGGACTTTTCCTTCTTGATGAGACACTATTTTTAAACTTTAAACCTAAATGTCTAACCTTAAAGCTAGGCCATTGTTACATTACGCTGTAAGTACATAACCAAAACTAGAATAGTGTACTTAGAAATTATAAGGTTGCTGTGCTCCATTACTTCTTTAAGAAAGACAAAATAACTTTAAAAATACCTACCCCCAAAATCTAATAAGTTCAATTCCTATGAACTATTTAACATGTTGCGATTTGTTGCAATACCTTACACTATGAAAAAATGGTAAAATTTGGTAACTGCTTTTTTTTTTCATGCACAAAGCAAGTTTTTTTGCATATTGTACCAAAAAGGACCAAACATCCATTAACCTTTTATATTCTATGTATGTTTTAATACCAAGTATGAAGTTCAATCCCATGCCAATATTTATTGAAAAACACTACCTCGGCTGCTGAGGCGTTTGAAAAGTGTGGTAAAATACGGTCTGGAAAACAGGCCAAAAGAAGTGATTTTTCAAGTATAGAATTGGGGATAAAAAGAAGTGCTGACGGAACTGGCAACACCCTGTCACATAAAGTTCAACAATGCTGCTGCTTTATAGTAAAAACACCATTGATATGAATTTTCAGTGTGTGAATATGTGTCAGTAGTACGATTACCTTATTTTTGTTCCCTTTAAATGCGTAAAATAGTACATTTTCCCCTTAACATTTGAATTGCGTTGCCATGGCAACAAGGACACCAGGATTTTAATATTTTTGTAGGCAAGATTCTACCTCAGACCTATATCCTGCCGAAGTTTCAATAAAATTGGACGAACTTTATTTTTGACTTTGTCCGCACCTTGCTAAATATTTAATGACCCCTTAACCTTAATTGGCATATTTTTACGCCCAAATCTTATCAGGTCGAGAACTCGTGGACCCGCTTCTTTCACCAGTTTACATCATCGTAGCCCCTACGGAACTCCAGATAAATCGTACACAGCATGACCGGACGCCGAGCAGTACAGGACATAGCGACAGACAGATGGACAGACAGACAGACAGAAAGTGATTTACTAAGTCTCTGCCGAACAAAGTTCAGGTGAGAACAAAAAGTGTACCTTTGTGGTAATAAGGTAAAAATCATATGGTAAAAGTGGACCTAGAATGGTTGTAAAGACTTTATACATAGCCCCACCTGTAAGGATTAAGACCAAATCTACACTGTTAGGGGTAAACAGATCAAGTTTGATTAAAATGAATCTCATAAACTCAGGTGGGTAAAAATTGTGCTGTAGCTATTTACAGATTTTTCCTCTATCACTGGATACAAGAGATTTTCATGACTTAAGGTACAACAAGAGATTTACATATCAGGTGTACCCTTAAACATCGAAAGTACTGATTTTTACGTGATGTAAAAGCTTTCCATCCAAAAATATCCACATCTAAAGGATTCAGCTGAAAAAAGTTCTTTGGTACAAACATTGTTGAAATTTCTAATTCTAGGAGCAAATACCAAAATTCAGCCTATGTTTTACATTGAAATATAAAGACACTCAAAATCGCGTTTTTTCTCTCTTTTAAGGCATATCTGTAGTGAAATACAAGGGAAGAAGTCTATTGGGTGTCTAATTTATTACGAAATATACTATTATAACACAAGATTTGGGTGCCTCAAATCTCTCGTTGCACCTTTAATCCTTCATGAGACTCTTTTATCTCATTCCAGATTGTGCATATTTCCCAGTATTTGTGCAAATGTTGTACCATGTACTTCCTTTACCCTTAATAAGCCCAAAACAATGTTTTTTTTGTTGTTAAAAATAACCATAATCTGAAATTCCATAAGTGTGCTTGTTTTATACACCATGTCAAGCTGGTAGAGAAATATACCTTAGTCAGCTATATTGTGACAGCCCTTAGTAAACAGCTCTAGCATAACATTTGTTGGTATTCTGTCCTATTATAACTCAATGACTTGATGGCCATTTTATTTAAAGCTTTGCACCGAACAATCAATGTGAAAATTTAAAGGGGGATGGCCCGGATTAAGATATGAAGTTTTCATCTTAATAGGATGGCCACTCCAAAACCCCTCTGCAAAGTTTCGCGCCGATATTTCAATCCGTTTTGATGCGAGGAGCGAAAAACGTGATTTTGTAAGCCCCATAGAGTTTTACTGTGTAAACTTAATATTGGTCGAACAAATGGGGCACATTTTGCTCAGAACTTCCACACCAAAACATCCTTTGGCGATAAGATTTCACAGGGTAAATGAGAAAAATAGTAGCTTCTTCTGATACCAAAATTGTGACCACTTCGGTAAAATAAGGGGCTTCTGGGGACGGAGGACTGTTAACGATTAGGGCATGGACCTGTAAGTCCCTTGTTCAAATTCACCACTGAACCAGCTCAAAAATTCTCTTGAGGCCATAAATACCAATTGCAAGTGGGAATAAAGAAAAAGGGTTAATTTGTCCACCTCTTATAATATACAAGTTTCCAGTTACCAAAATCTCAAAGGGATTTGGTGATCAAACCTCGTTCCCCGGACTGCCTCAAAAAGTTGAAATTTTTTATATCATCGAACTGGGTAGCCTTAGTAATCCATGTGTACCTAATCTTACTCATGCAAATATGGTCTTGTCTGTGAGAAATCATATTTTATTTTAGTCATAACCACACAGAAATCACAGCACAGTGGCTTATGGACCCATGAGAAAACAAATGCAAGATCAAGAATCAACTAAAATTTTGTGAATACGCTTTTATCAGCTAGTGAACCATGAATAAAACAGAAGTAGGCTTGAATATGAAAGTACACCTTAAGTTTAGGCGAGCTGTAAAGATGGAGCTGCTGCTCTTTATCGCAGGGAGTTTCCGTAACCTGGCCCATATGACACAACTTTTCTGAAACACCTATGAATTCGGCAAACCTTAACGGAATAAACCTGTGCTTTATTCCGTGAGGGTTTCAGATTCAAAGGTGTCAGAAAAAGTGGTCAGGATGGTCAGGTTACAGAAACTCCACTTAAACATTCTACTGTATGGTGCAGAAGGATGGACACTCACAGAACACTTGAGGCCAGGGCTAGATAGATACTATACCAGACTTTTAATGATGGTACAAAACCTCAACTGGAAAGATCACCCTTCCAGGGATGTAATATATGGGGATTACCCAACTCTCTGAAATAGTGAGAGGTCGGCGCCTAAATTTTGCTGCTCATTGTGCTAGACTGCTAGACGAACCAGTCTCACGTTCTTGTGTTCTGGAAGCCCACCCAAGGAACATGACAGGGAAGACCAAGGCTGACATACCCGTACTTCTTGCTCAGGATGCTGGCAATTGACACAATGAACTGGCCAAACGCATGCTTGACAGGCTGCTTTGGAGGAAATTCATCATGGCTTCCGACCGCGGGGGGAGACAGAGAGAGACAGAGAGAGAGAGACAGAGAGAGACAGAGAGAGAGACATAGACAGAGAGAGAGACATAGACAGAGAGACAGAGAGAGAGACATAGACAGAGAGAGACAGACAGAGAGACAGACAGAGAGACAGACAGACAGACAGACAGACAGACAGACAGACAGACTGACTGAAACAAAAAATTCCTTTCAAGAATACCACCTGCTTACTTACAGCTTTATCTGCTGGCGATCCTTCTGACACCTGATCTACTTTGGCGAATGGAATGTGTGCCACCGGATTCTTTGCACCATTTTTAGGGGGCGGTATTCCCTGCTCTCTCTGTTGTCTCTCTAGACTATGAAGCTGGTGTAAGCCTTGCTCTATCTCGGACATTAAGGCTTTGTGGTCATTTTGAAGGCCTGTGTTGAAATGGAAATTATATAGAATCAGACAATGTTTTTGCATTTTTTGCCTGGGCCAAATAAAAATTAAATCGGTTTCCGGTAATCCTTCCGTCCCTAATTTTTAGTGTCAAAATAAAAATTTTATGCCTTTGGGAAAAAAACAATTGTCTTCCTTGTCGAATTCTGACAAGACTCCATAGACTCCACACAATTGTTTCTTTCAAAAATAAAATTTTTCTCCTTTCTTCCGTCCCAAATTTTCAGAGCATGTTACCGGAAATTTTTGTTGATAGGCCTGTCTGCCCAGCCTGTTAACCAATGGAGCTTTGCACAAACCCCGAAAACAGCTTGGTTGGAGATTGAGGCCAATTTACCGGTACTTGTGATATAATGTACCGCCAGCCAGGAGTCTCAAGTAAACATATATTAGAACCTTCAATGCATATGGCACCATGACAAACAAAGCAGACTTCATTTGGTGGTAGTAGCTACCAATTTTTGACTACGAGTGGAATGTTATAAGAACCTGTATATTGGCCTCCGATCGAGGTGTATTTTGGGATATATTTGCAAAAAGGTCTATCAGCCAGAGTGACATACTAACAACAGCCCCACCCCACTCCAACATTTAGCTGTAGCAGTTCATCAAAAGTGTCACAGAAACTTGATAAACATTTTCATTTGGTCCAAATGGTCATGTAAGGCATAATTCTTATGATTTAATCCTAACAGACACCAGTCTCCTGGCACTAAAGCGTCAGAGCAGCACTTAGAAGCAAACCCTTGAGAACGTTTGGCCGACCAGCAATTAGAAGCACTGTGTGCACTTAAAGGTGCAACGAGAGATTTTGGGGCACCCATATATTGTGTCATATGTAGTGATTTCATATAGATAAGACCCCCAATAGATTACTTGTCTTGTATTTGGTTACAGAAATGCCTTGAAGTGAAAACAAAATGCGATTTTCATTCGCTTAATTTCAATATAAAACATAGGCTGAATTTTGTATTTGCTCCTATACGAAATTAGAAATTGCACAATTTTTGTACCAAAGAAATATTTTTCAGCTTAATCCTTTCACATGGGGACATTTCTGATAGAAAGCTTTACATTAGTGCAAAAATTAGATTTTTCACATTTTTTAGGGACACCTGTTATGTGAAATCTCTCGTTGCACCTTTAAGCACTGCTGTGACATTTACCCTCTATTGGAAAATGAGGCTCAAGAAAGTAAAACATCATGTCACACAGCCAAAGATCAGCAATTGGGTCCCTGAGGCGTAAATGTCAAACAGGAAATTAGCAGCAATTGCTAATTTCTCTGCTTTTTTATCCTTTACTTTTTTTAAACTAGCATGTGCATGCAGTGTGTTCTTAGGAGATATACCCAGCTTTAGGGCATTTTATTATTATTTTTTTTTTAATTTTCTTCTGAGGGGTTTAACGTCCCACAGCCAAGCATCAGCAATTGGTCCCCAAGGTTTCACACCACTAAATACTGCTCCCATTCGTTCCTGTACAAAATGGCCGATATGAAAACGTCATTTTCTCCTCAATGGAACATCTCAGACCTTAAAGCTAATGATCTGCTTGAAGGTCATCATATCTCCTACCCAATCAATCATGAATTTAGGGTAGTTATCCCCAAAAATTTTTGAGCTACTGGACCGTGAAGACTAGCATGCACCGTAGACCCTGGAGGTCAGAGCACTTTTTCAGTCAGGTGTTCCCTGTAAGAATACGGTTAAAATTGGTTTGTCGGATCAAAATAACATATCAATGATAACCTTTTTTTGATATTCCTACAGATTTTATACTTAATATTGATAGCAACCATGATTTGCAACCCAAGCCTCGCAATTTCTCTCAGTTTTTAGGGTATACTTGGGCGAGGGTCACCAAAAAAAACAAAACACCTCATTTGCAGTGGGGGCTGGACTTACCTGTTTCTCACATTATTTACTGGTGTGAATCCTATAGAGAACTCAGATTTCTAAATTAATGCATTTCATGTCTATTTGAAACCCCCTTCACAGGTTGTGATCATTCATGAGAATAACTTTTTTTTAAAATTAAGTGAACAACAAAATAGTATTGTCCTAAAATATCAGTATTCTGCTATCTACTGAAGATTTCTTAGATAGGGCGCACCAAAAAACACTTTGTTTTCCATTGCTTTAAAGCATATATCAGAAATAAAATAACTTACTCTTTGCTCCTTATAGTGCCTGGCCTTTGAGAAGTGAAGGGAGGGGCTTACTTGTGAAGGGGTTTTACTCGGGGAGGGGGTTTCTCGGGGTTGGGGGTGATGTACGCATGTCACACCAAAGGCCTATTATAGCTGATAAACACTTTCAATTTAACATGTATCAAAATAGCTTCACTTTCTGGATAAAAGAAGAGCCACCATCACTGGTAAAACCCAGCATGTACATCACAAAAGTTGTCATTGCCTATCTTTTAAATCCATTATTGTGGGCTATTTACTCGGCCAAAACATTGCACAAGCCAGACTGCAGAATTTTGCACCTTAGACTCAGTCATTTTACATAATAATAATATATTAGCAGAGATTTATTATAGCGCCTTATGCTATTTGGCCTCTAAGCGCTTTCAAAAATGGTCGCTGATCACTGTGGCCCAACCATACCATTAACCATTTAGCATCATTTCAAGGGATGCAGCAGATCAGGATCAGCGCTTTCCCTTATCAGCAAACATACATCGAGATAACCATCGCAGCCGGGACCAGCTTCCCAAATATCGCATGGGTAAATTGGGACAACCAAGCGTTTAATTTCTTGTCCAGGGATTAAAAGATATCTGAATCTCACAGTGCTCGAACGCACGCCTATACGGATTGATGAGCATACCACTGGAGTAGAGCGATACGCATTGATGAGCTATCTTGTCCGCTTACATTCGCTTCATAAACTTCAGCCAGCCTAGAGTGTTTTACAGCTCCTTTCACACTTACCTTGCCTTGCCTATCGAGCAGTTCTCCTGTGCTGCCCCCCCCCCCCCCACAACACTAGGCCAGGGGGCTGCTTTAGTATCACTGGTGTTTTGAAAACAAGTTGAAAAGATCAAATTTACTTACCGAAGTCAGGTGGAAGTCACAAACTATTTCCGCTAGTCTCTTCACTGCCGCTATAGGTTTTCAACCACTAATACTGCTCCCATTCGTTCCTGTACAAAATGGCAGATATGAAAACGTCATTTTCTCCTCAATGGAACA
Organism: Ophioderma brevispina; assembly: GCA_023653785.1. NCBI lineage: Eukaryota > Metazoa > Echinodermata > Ophiuroidea > Amphilepidida > Ophiodermatidae > Ophioderma > Ophioderma brevispina. The sequence goes on from JAMKCH010016183.1 coordinate 31,840, forward strand.
TCTCAGACCTTAAAGCTAATGATCTGCTTGAAGGTCATCATATCTCCTACCCAATCAATCATGAATTTAGGGTAGTTATCCCAAAATTTTTGAGCTACTGGACCGTGAAGACTAGCATGCACCGTAGACCCTGGAGGTCAGAGCACTTTTTCAGTCAGGTGTTCCCTGTAAGAATACGGTTAAAATTGGGTTTGTCGGATCAAAATAACATATCAATGATAACCTTTTTTTGATATTCCTACAGATTTTATACTTAATATTGATAGCAACCATGATTTGCAACCCAGCCTCGCAATTTCTCTCAGTTTTTAGGGTATACTTAGGCAAGGGTCACCAAAAAACCACCTCAATTGCAGTGGGGGCTGGACTTACCTGTTTCTCACTTATTTACTGGTGTGAATCCACAAGGGGTAAATGTCACACAGGCACTTATCAGCAATAGCCAACTCTTTATGTTTCTTAGTGTCAGACCAGCAATAATCAGCAATGAAGGAACAAGATGAAGCCTTACATTGTAAGCCTGGTTTGGACTTTCCCCCTGGTTTTGTATCTGACCTGGAAGTTCATAGGGGAGACAGTGTTGCCTACAAAAATGCTGTTCCTTCCAATGTTGAATGACAATCAAGATGTTTTTGACCCAACATGAAACCCAGACATCACTTAAGGAAAATCAGAACTTCTCTTCAAACACATAGCTGGACATGCACTTACTATAATATTGTTTCTTGCCGTGCTTACTGAATACAGACGTCTATGTCATTATTGCGCAGGGTAGCCTTCAGCATCTATAAAGGCTTCGTCTTCCAACATTTCCGACTGCGAAAAAAATACAGACACAACACACACGAATATGTTTGAATGGCAGAGTCCATTTTCTTCCTTCTATGTCCTTTACATTTCAACCACATACTGTACTGCATATTATATAACCCTGACAAGGGTGTCAAAGTTCCATCCCTTTTAGACCATGTAATATGATGTGCAGGTGCATAAACTAACATGAGGTGGTGTGGGGGGGGTATCCATCATTTTGGTCAGGGTATCTACAACCACAATTTTGGTGTCACATTATTTATCAGAAGTGTTCTTAACATCCTGAACAGATTTAATCATTCAAATTTAATTTTTTATTTTTAGTTGATTGTTGAGTAATAATTTCTTGCCAATTGTTACTAGACAACCAGACACCCCCTGCCGGCCAAAGCCAAAAATGTCATCACCAAACCTAAAAATCCAAGTCTGCTATTGAAGTAAACACACCCATGGCTACAAAGGGTACTAACCAAACCCTATGAAACACAAAAAATTGCGTTACTGCTGCATCGTTATTGGAGTAACAAAGGGCAACTAAAGATAAAATGGTGGCCCTCGTTAGTGCGGCGGATGGAATTGAAAAAAAAAGATATATCTTTAACTAAAAAGTGATAACAAATTTCTGTTTTTGCATTTTAAAATTCCCTGATATTAACAGCATGCTAGTTGAACTTAATATGATGTTAAAAAAATCTCATGTTCCCCTAGAACTTTTGATAATAATTAAGCAAATGTTCAATTTTCCCAAAAATACCATCTATCGTTACGTCCCGTCGCGCCATCCAAATATATGTTCCATGGCAAACGTTTGGACCTGAGTTCTTCAATGTGTGCCTGAATGTAATCTGGAGGTACTGTTTACTTAACGCAACCACTTCAACCATTTACACATGCAAATGGTAAAGAGGTGCAAAAGAAAAAGACATCATAAAATTTCGTGCCGTGGCATACGATACTTTTGGCTTTGGCACTCCCTCCTGCCATGGTGGCAACATTCAGCTCTATATCAACTTGAGTATTTTTTTTTTGTTGTGTTGTAGATTCAATAAACTGGTTAAAAATCTAAAAAATTCACACTTAACACCCTTTTTGGGTGCACTTAACATGCTGTGTAGAGGTAAGATTGTTCTCTGTTCACTGACCATGCCAAAGACTGCCACCACTGTGTTGACAAATCATTGTCATTAGAGGTGGGCTATAGAGGGTCACATTTGGGTCATAGTTCAGATCACTTCGAACAGAGGCTAGAATGATGACTTATCCCATTTTGAAGAAAAAAAATTAAAAGTGCGAAAACCAGGGTGAACCAATTGAAAAATCCAAAATGTGCAACTGGCTAAAAATCATATTTTTTACCATAACTGATAGACTTTTCTTTATCACCCTTCATTTTGTGGCAATACTAATTTTTGGCTGCAAGGAATATTCTATGCAAATTCCATCTCACCACGACTTTCGTTTTTCGATATTGCAGTTTTAGCTAAAATTGACTGCGAGGGCCGCTTCCCAAAAAGGACACATCATATCAAAGTTTTAACTTTAACTGGTGAACCATCATCAGAATTGCTGATTCATCCTTCCGGAAGATTAGAACTATTGTAACACTTACATTTTCACGTGGATCATTTAAAATTGATAAAAAACCCACTCTAATTGGAATATACAGGGGCCAACGAACTTTCTTACGTCTGGGTTTCAATGGAGGGCAATTTTTATGACTTATAAAAAGCCTACAGTTTTAAAACCGCAAACACGAAAGTAAGCAAATTTTCAGGCCAATTGTTCATAATAAAAAACTCTCTTCACTTGTGAAGTAAAATCACCAGTTCAATGGATGTGCATTTCATGGGAAAGCGCCCTCCGAGCTCAATTTAAGCAAAAACGACATTTTCAAGAAAACGGAAAGGCTATGGTGAGATGAAAGTTGGATCTAGCATGATTCCTAATACCCGCAAATATAGGTATTGCCACCAAAATTAAGCACATTGAACAAAAAATAATGAGTTATGGTCAAAAAATCAATTTTTGACAATTTGGCGGCCATTTGGATTTTTCAATGGGCAACCCTGTTTTTACACCTTTTTCAATTTTTTTCTTCGAAAGTGGATCAGGTGATTGAATTCTCAAATGAACCTGTGTTCGAAGTGATCTGAAATGACCTTCTTAGCCCACCTCTAGTCATTGTGTTCCCTTTCACTTATGCATGCCAACTCAAATATTCTTGTCTTTGGAAAACACACAGCCAGCCAGTGAGCCAATAGTTCATGGCAGTTCCATCTTGGTAGTCACAAGTTTGGAGCTCATCCTTAGTCATGTACGAGTTGTGTGTAGTGATAGTGCCATTTAAGCCCAGATACAGACATAGCGTCTGCTCTTACTTTTACAGCTGCAAGTGGCTTAATAATCATTATTGGTCAATAGATTATTTAGCATTCTTGCAGAGTCTTCTACATCATTAATAACACCCATGTTTTTTATGATTATGGAATTCACATTATGAAAATTTTCAGGTGAAACTTACCCTCTTGGTTGTCTTACATTGGCTGCCAAAGTTTGGCAGCCTGTGCAACCTGTTGACATCAACTTTTTGTGGAATACATTATAGATGGGTTACAAATGGGTAAGACAATTATTCTAAAGACTCTGGAGAATCTATGTATTTCAAACGGCCAAATTAATTTTTTCTTTTTATTATACATACATCTCAAACATCTCAAACCTTAAATGGCACTGGAACTCCACTAGAACGTTTGTAACTTATGGCACCACGATTATGTCCAATTTTATAAGATGATGCCCTAAGTTACAATTATTGGAACTAATCTTAACTGCCACATTATGTCTTAACAGTTGTCATTAAAGACACTATCAGTGATTTTTCTAAATCAGCAAATCGAAAAAATCAATCAAAAATCAGATTTTTGCAATTACGCAACAATACAGGTATCCAAAATACCCTTCAAATTATAAGACCAGAAGCAACCTAATCAGGACAGAATCGAGATTTTAGTCATTACTGTCGAACGACACTTACTACAACACACAATTAAAAATTGATGGAGAATCGTATCTTTGGAACACTGCCGTTTTCTTCAATTCCTGTCAATTCTACAGCTGGAAAAGGTACCTTATGAGAATTCTACAGACTTTACCCTTCACGTTGGAAGCTATTCCTGCAAAATTTCCAAATATTTTTTCAAATCACTGATAGTGTCTTTAACAGATGTGGAGGTGGCAAAACACATGGAATATCTTTCCCCTGTTACCAGCATGAGCAGGCCATTTCAGAGAGCCAACTTTGCACACTGCAGACGAACAACATATCAAAAGCACTTCAGAATGAGGAGTTTGATATGTTCCTTAGATAATAAACTACCTTTTGAAATAGTGACTATGCGTGCCCCAGGGCTCGAAAAATGTAAATTTCCGGGAAGATAGTTGCATTTCTCACCGATTTCCCACTATATCATATGTATCAAGTTTCCCTCCCAATGGCCAAGTTTCCTTCCCTCCATGGCCACTTTCCCTGGGAGGAGCTTCCCAAATTCCCCACTTTTTTCGAGCCATGGCGTGACCTCTGGTGCCTTGTCAATTATGGTTGGTTCAAATGCACTGGAGTGGCAGAGTGATTTGTAGTCGCATTTTCTTCAAAATTTTTAATTTCTATTCTTATTAAGTTTGTGCTTTCTTTCTTCACATATGTCATCACATTATATAGGGAGCTCAAGTTGTGTTTGATAGTGCAAACAGGGATATATCGTACCTTTAGAGGGATTTTGAGATCGAAAAAGTTTGAGGTAGGTAACAGGGGAAAGATATTCCATGTGTTTTGCATAACTCCACATCTGTTAATTACATCATGTTAAAGACATAATGTGGAGGTTTTGTTTTTTTGGTATGCTTAGCAGAACTAAGCTCATCCTGTGCTTAAAATAAGTCTTTAAGAAGGACACATTTTTTATTATAACTTTGTTATTCGTAGTCCTAGTTAAATAAGCAACCTCTCTTACTACTACAGATTATATCTTCTTTTTACCAACGTCATTTTGAATTTTGTGATAATTTCTATTTTTTTCTGAGACCATTTCTATCTATGCACCATGTCCCCATAGGACGTTGGCTCCTCGAACAAATTTAGACCAGCTATTCCTATCTTGCGCTTCCCAATATGCCTTGTGGAAGGTTGGTGCCCACCATGATGTCATCTTCCCATCTTCTTCCTTGTCTTCCTGTCTGTTTGTGCCTGCGACAGTTTTCATAAACATGCGTTGGGTAGGCGAGGTTGTTCCATTCTTCACAAGTGGACCAAACCATGTCAGCTGCGAGTCAGTGATGCGAGCAGATCCTTTTGGTTGAAAGTGCAGGAGGAGATTCTTGACGCCTTTCTTCATTCCAGATCTATCCTTCTTCCCAGCTGATATAAGGAGTTTTCTTAGCATCGCATCTCATATGCTTCCAACTTCTTCATGTCATTCTTTTTGATGGGTCCAGGTTTCAGAGCCATACCGACGCACTGGGTTGACTATTGAGTCACAAGTCGTAATTTGGTGGAGAGTGAGAGGTCTTATCACTCCAGACTCTCTGCTTTTTCCCTAGTGCTGTTATGCATAATAATCTTCTTTTGATGTTCGCTGGTGGAGATCGTTTGAGGTGTTAGCTTCCTCCCAAAGACTTGAAATCTGTTACCTGCTCAATTGGTGAACCATCAAGCGATCTTTACTGGAGCTGTTCCATCACGGGAGACTACCAGGCCATGTGCTTTTGTTTTAGGTATACTGATCTCCCTCCCATATTTCTTGCTATCATGATGCACTTGCTCAATCCAGGTTTGCAGATCGTCCTCTGATTCAGCGATGAGAGATATAAACGTCAGCAAAACAGAGGTCTTTTAATTTGTAGCCTCCACGTTTATGCCCACGTTTTTACAGTTATCAAAGGCTTTCTGCTAAGATGTATTCGAGAAATAGGTTGAAGAGGTCTAGTGATGAAGGAACATCCCATGGCGCACGCCAATAGTTGTTTCAAACCACTCTGTAAGATTGTTGTTACGTCTGATGCCAGCTTTTAGCCTTGGTAAGAGATCTCTGGATGATGTGATCAGGTTTTGAGGCACACCATAATTAAGCATCGCTGTAAAGAGGCATCGTGCCATACTCGATCGAATGCTTTCTTGTAATCAATGAAGACAGCAAAAACTTCCCATCTTTCGTCTCTAGGAGAGTGATTAGGAGCTCCAGGGGCGAAGAACTTGTTCAATTGTGGAGCGGCCAGGTATGAACCCTGCTTGTTCTTATGCAATAGCAATGGCTTCTTAACATAGGGCTTCATCCGGGCTCCTTATAATTTCAAGAAGAATTTGCTGGAATGGTTAATCAGGCTGATGGTCCTGTAGTTCTCACACTCGGTGATGTCCCCTTTTCTGGGGCATGGTATTAAGAATGATAGATTTTGTACCCTTCTTCTGGAATGCGTTCATTTATCCAGAATCATTGCAGAATTGTGCAATTGGTCAAGATGCACCACCCCATGCTTGCGCCGTTCTACTGGGATCTCATAAAGACCCAGGGGCATTTCCTGACTTCAGCTTTTTGACAGCATGCTTCAACTTCAGAACGGAGGATGGATGGCTCACTATCCAGCGTAGAAGCTAGTCTCTGATTGATGGATGAAGACAGGATGGGGGTCAAGGTAGGCTGAGATTGTAGAGGGCCTTACCAATTCAACCATCTTGTTCTATTTCAGCTGGATTGGAAGAATCTCACCATTAATGCTGCAGATAGAGTTGGATGTAGGTCTTCTATATAAGCCCTCGTTATGGTCTTGATGGTGTTGAAGACCTCTTTGATCTTGTTCTGTTGATGTTCTTTCCACGCTGTACATTGTCATTGTACATTTTTTCTTTGTCAGCTGTAAGCCTTTTTGAATCAATCTGGTCAAGTGGGTGTACTCTTGACGACTGTTAGGATTATTGAATGGCCTTCTTACTGCTTTCCCTTCTCATCTGTCAGTGCAAGCGGTGCACGGATCCAGGGCTTCTTCTTTACCGGATGAATTCCAAGGACTTCATTTGCTGTAGTTCTTGATGAATTGTGGTGGTTTTTTTCAGCAAAGAGTATGCATTGGATTCATCTAGTCCTACTTCATCAATCAAGCAACCGAACCTGTTTTGCAGCTTCAGACTGAAATTCATTGTCTACCTAGCGGGTCATCAAGCTTGGTAAGGTTCCACTTCTTCTCTTGGCCTTTCTTCTAAATTTGAATTTAACCTCAGCGGGCAATTAACAAGGGTAGTGGTCTGATCCAACATCAAAACTTTGAAATGATCTGGTGTTATACACTGCATGATCTCCACCGATCTCTTCAGGATCAGGTCAATTAGAATGATCATTCCTAACTAGCCTAGGTAGGAACATCCAGTCACCCTGCCGTTGGTGGACGCTTAGCTCTATTTTTTTTTCACTTGAGTAGAATTTTTTGTGGTGTTCAGTAATTCCTGTTAAATCTATAAAAGTCATTTAAAACCCTCATTGGTGGCCAATTTACTTGCTGCGTGGAGTTTAGTTATTGTGTCAGTTCAATGACCATGCCAAAGAAATACCACCATTGTGTTGACAAATTCCTGTATTGTATTCCCTGTTCACTATCCATGCAAAACCAAAGATTATCTTTGGCAAAAAACACCACAGGCAGCTTTCAGTGAGACAATAGTTTAGTGCAGTTGCCAGCTGGTGGTCACAAGTTTGGAAGCTCATCTGTGACTTAAAAAGCGTTTAAGGACACATTCTTTTACTATAACTTGTTATTTTAGTCCTAGTTAAGTAAGCAACCTCTCCTACTATTACAAATTATGTATCGGGATGAATTTAGTATTCTGCCACCACTTAAAATCGGACCTTAACCTGCGGTTCTTCCGTAACGTTGCCGAATTCGTGCCTGTGGCAGAATACGGAAACTCTGCCACAGGCCACGAATTCGGCAAAACGTTAAAGAATAAACCACATGTTAAAGGTGACGAACCTAAGTGGGTGGCAAACTACTAAATTCATCCCCAGAGGGTACTCTTCTACCAACAATCATTTGAATTTTGTTGATATTTTTTTTATTTTTTTTCTGATAGTTCCTAGCAGTTGAAGGATGTGTGGCAGAAAACTGAATTCATACCGTTTCCACGCACAAAAAAGGCCACCACTCAGTGCATAGACGCAGGCAGGAGGACAAGCCAACGCGTGCGTACGATAGGGATAAGAAAAATTATACTCAAATGACTTACACGGTCATCTCGGCCCATTACCATCTCGGCCCATTACCATCTCGGCCACGCCGACTCGGACCCATCGCCGCTCGGCCCTGATACTCGTCCCTTTTTCTTTTATTTCCTTTCTTTCTTTTTCTTTCTTGCTTTTTCCTTCTTTATTCTCTCCTTTCTTTTGCTACATTTATCTTTTCCGTCTTTTTTTCCTATCCCTTTTTTTTCTTTCACTTGTTTCTTCTTTTTCTTCTCTCCCTTCCCCTCCTGTTATTTCTTTCTCTTTCGCTTTTATTTCTCTCTCCTATTTCGCTTTTATTTCCTTTTTCATTATCTTTTTCTCATCTCTTCCGTTTATCCAGTGCTTGAGACTGTTTACTCAGTCAATCAATTATTTCCGCTCCAACTCATATAATTATTTTACATGAAGTAGGTACAAAATCTAATTATATAAAAGGCTCGGAGAAAACGGCAGCGCAGTGAATTAAATAAATACGCAAATACATTTTTACACCGGGATTTCATCAATTATTATCCACCCCGTATGTTTCAGTCGTGTACAAATGCTACGGATTAAAATACAGTACCAATTTTGCGAGCTTATATGTATCAGCCTGCTGCCTAACATCATAAAATGTTTTCCAACCTTTTCAACTGGAACGTTTTAATAAAAATTTTCAACAATGTTGGAAAACATTTTGAAAACATTATCATCAAAATTTATTATTAAAACATGCCTTCATTTTTGAGGAGAGCAATAGCTCCAGAGCTCCTCGAAGAGCTCCTTCTAAACTGTCAGGAGTGTTATTTTTTGAGCTCCTTGCTTCTTTGTAATGTATGTTTTAAGGCTTGGAAATTGAAAATCAAGCTCCTTATCATGCTCCTCGGTAAAAACAGGAGTGTGATTAACAGAGCTCCAACAATTTCTTGATGTAAAGGCCTGTTAAAACATGTTCATAAGGTGATATCCATACAATGTACGGTTTCAATGTTTTTAAAACAATATCAATAACATATTTGATAACATTTACAAAATGTTTCAAAAACATCAAGATAAAAACAACATCTTGGTAACAAAAAACGGTTTGAAACATAGGAAAAAATGTCAGCAGAAAATCACTTCAGCAACATCTCCAAAACATTTACTGTATATAAGAGTTTTAATGTTCTGATAATATCTCTATAACAAAAGCTTATGATATTTTGTAGTAATGTTTGAGAAATGTTGTCTTAATGTTTGATAAAAAGTTACAAATTAATTGGCAATGTGTTTTCGAAAATCATTTTAAGCAAACATTTTTAAAACATCGTTTTGATAATGTTTCACAAACATTATCAAACAATGTTTTTGTAAAATATTAATCCAACCTTTGAAAAATGTTATGTGTTTGCTGGGAGGGTCATTCTATCAAGATGAAATATTTATAGACTTAAATCGGGCCATCCCCCTTTAAAAGCCTCAAAGGTACACTGAGCATGACACAGTAAATGACTCGACTGAGAGCATATAGGTTAGGCACGGTACTTGGGATATTGCTAGTGAACCATAAAACGAAAATGAGGTTCTATCACGAAATACCTGTAGGCTTAGTTAAAAGAACACACAAAAGAAAACACACACACACAAAACACCTGAAGTAACTAGTAAGCTTACAATGGGTGCAGGTCGATTCGGTCCCAAAACCAGTTCGGTCCCAGTCAGTTCGGACCCACGCCAATTCGGTCTCACAATGGTCAATTCGGTCCTACGTCAATTCGGTCCCATGCCAATTCGGTCCCAATGAAAACACGTACATAACAGTCTCAGTAAATATTGGTATTCGGCGGCCTCACACGTCAACGGTCCCAGTCTCCATGCCAATTCGGACCCATTAAAACGAGGCCTACGTGCAATTTTATTTTTTATTTCTTGGTCATTTTTCACTCAGTTTTTTTTTCTTCTATTTCTGTGTACCCTGGAATATCGTAGTCCTTTTTTTTGTCTTTGTTTTCTAATCAACACAAACTGTTCCTATAGTCCTCTGCCTTTTTTCATCATGAAACGATAATTAGACACTACCATTATTTAATCTATTTTAATGACTTTTTCAAGACGCGGACTGTCCATTGTAAATTTTACTACTCCAAGTAAACAGTGTCTTCCACAACTAAACTGCCGGAAAAACGCAGTTTGAGGGTTGTTTACAGCACGCAACATGAAACTCAGGGATGGGCTTTTTTTTAATGCCCGTTTGAGAGCAACCAACAATTAGAAGACCGTTGAGAGTCTCTAGAGAAAATGTTTGGTTGAGAGTGGGTCATCTAAGGCTTAATGGATTTTTACCCTGGGATTTCTCGATTAAAATTATCCACATCCGCGATAATGTTTCAGGGTGTTACAATACGGATTACAAAACGATACCATTTGCCTAGCTTAGTATATTGTCTCCAGCCTTGTCGATATCCATCGTGTTTGTATGCCAGCTTCAATGAATCCAAGGGCCTTTCACGTAGAGTAAGCATTGTAGGGAACTGAGCAAACAGTGAAAACTTCACGGTAAAACTTTGGTGATAGTGATCGATGTACATGTATAGCATTTGGAGTTTACATGTTGTATGTTGTACACAATACAGAGAGGATTTTAACCAATAAAGAAATATAAATATTTGTTGTTTTGTTTTTCTCTATTGTTTTGATCATTGACTTATTAGAGTTAAATTATACTTAATAACCAGGTTTTGATGACCCGTTCTCCCTCCCGCGTGGCCATGAGGTTTTTAAAGTGTAAAAAAACACAAACGCCAATAAAGAGGCCTTACGCATTCTAAAGTGTAGTCATTATTGTTCCAAACTAGCATGAACAAATATAAGTCTATACGGACTTGTTCCTTTCCAATAAAGCACATTGCCAATAAGGTAAGATGAATTACTGCTAAATGAATTATAAACTTATAAATTGTTTTCTTTATTTATAATTTCATGCTTAAATCTAAATTTAGGCATAATAGTTAATTAGTAATTGTGCCAATTTAACGACTGGTAAATAGCCTATCAATATCCCTAAAATGAACACAACAACGCCTAAATTGTTCCCAATTGACAGAGCTGAATTTTGTCCATTGTGATGTCTACTATATTTACACTCAATTATTTTTTTTAAAGAGATTTGCGGTGGGTCCTGAACGGAACTGCCTCCGTCTGGAATTTTGTCCATTTAGACGAAACTCCGCCTCTTCTTTCTTTAAATATTTAGATCCTATCTTTGGTCTAAGAAATAGAAATAGATTGTGAGTCACAAACATGCATACCGTACCCTCAACCTAGAGTTAATAATTTCTAATCCAATGATGTCAATCCACCATGCATTGCCCTTTGATTTCGTTTATTTTTAAATATAGGAAAGTACCATGCATTTGACATGCTACTTGTCCACATCAACTTTAAATGGATCCTCTCTTGGGTTCAAAAATTTAGTACAATGTCTCATCGACTTTGTTTGAAGTTTGGGTGGCTGTGATAATAGTTGAATATTTACGTGTGGTAACATTCTGCTGCACACATACTAGCATAATAACGAGTATGGCCAATTAAACCCCTGCATATTAACTTACAAGAATATTTCCCAACCAAAACCTTTTCGAACAAGACAATTACCTAATTAATAAGCCCTAAAAGCACGTGGATAGAACAAAATACCAAAGATCAAATGCTAACTTTTAAACATACTATTACAAACATTACATTATCACAATTAATATCTATTAATATTTCATATACCGGGTGTTGTTAAAACTGAAAGCTCTGCATTTTTCCACTGATGTTAACCTTTCCATAAAATATAATCCCCATTCTGAAAGGATATCCTGAAAATAATTTTGACTTTTAAATTTCCTATTTGAGTACAAAGTAGTAAATTCTGTCGATATGTTTTTAAAACAAATCAAAATCCAACCCTTTTCCACTTTAAGGTAATATTCTTTCCTGTACCCAAATACAAGGGGAAATCGATTCCCGTTTACTGTTTTCGAAATATTCAGAAATATGGATGCCTTGGAACATCCCCCTTTTTAAACAACACCACCCGATTGCCATCGGAAACCCCGTCATATGGGCCTACAATATTCTACGCAATAGTATCCCTTTTATAATTGACCTAAATCCATATGTAGGAAAAAACATCTCTTAAATAATAGTAACAATATCAACTTAAAGCATATTGGTTGTATAATCCAAACATTAAAGGTTTCAGTTGATCAAATTCGCAATGAAGATGTAATTTTACCATTTCCATGTAAAAGCGCATAAAGTATAATGCTTATTACCCAATTATCCCACTACTGGAATTACCCGGCCACGGATCTAGGAGGGGGCGCGTGCCTCTGTAATTCTGCAAAATTCTTGCAAATCAGCCATTTTGGACATTGTCACAGCTTTCCCACCCCCCCACTTTTGGTAATTGTCCTTAATGTAAATTAAACTGAATCATGTGGCATTAGTATTTCATATTCTACAACAGAACGTATTCCGCATGTCACATTACTTGGACATTTTGCCTGCCGCTGAATTAATGTCGCTGCTTTTATGTGTGGATCCCCACATAAACACGTTGACAATTCGAAAAGAAGGTTAGTGAAAAACATTACAATGATTCCAATAGTTCCTGCTAAATAAAAGTTTTTATTTTTTATTTAAGCTGATTTTTGCCAAAAAGGTAGAGTCAATTCTACCCATACTTGTTAAACTTGATGTTATACTGAAACGCTACAATCGCATATGTTTCGCACAATGCAAAAAAAAAACCATTTGTTCACAGCGTTGTTCAATATAAACAGTGAAATGGAAATAGGGTCCTATAGATGCTTTTTGGTGTCATGGGTGTGTGAGGGCGTTTGGGTGTTTTGTGTTTGGGTGTGTGTTTTGTGTGGCGTGTTTGTAAGCTTTTGAATGACTTTATCGATTCAAACAATTTAAAAGTCTTGTGAAAGCTGATGTAATACCGTATTCGGTTAGTAAAATTTACTCTTGCAAAATTGGAATTTTCTATACAATTTTCAAATTCCATTCTATTATACTGACGGGAAAGTATTCATGATTCGTTCCGTATTTTCACTATAAGGTATTTTGTTGCCAAAGCAAAACGTGTTAATTTGATAATTAACTTACCAACAACTATAGAATAATATATTAGCAATTTATAATGCGCTCTCTACGAAAACACAGCACTTTACAGAAACAATCCAACTTTGAGGCAGCAGCTAAGACAGCGCCAATTGCAACATTCACACAAACATCAACCGAAATCAAAATAATTAAATTAGGACAGAAGGAAAGAAGTCCATTTTTTAGAAGCGGGAAACCGGAGCCCGTAGAAAACCTGCGAGAACGAGCATGGACTGGAAACCAATTAAAAATCAAGGTTTTGCAGTGTCATTTATGGGCAGGCGCAACTAATCAGGGCGGAGGCGCTAGCTGACCATTATTTGAAATTTTTCTGGCCGAGGATAATACTTTATGAGCCCCATAAATGACAGTTTGTTTGTTTGGTTTTTTTGTGGGGGGGGGGGGGGGGGGGTTTTTTTTTTTTTTTGGGCAAACCCTTTATTTCTATTTATTACCTAAACAGCTTCATTTAATAAGAAAATGAATTGGTGACCCATTATTGCAAATATGGGCAGTGAACTGACCAATCAGAATTCTGCATTTTCAATAATGGGGCAGCATAGGTATAGAATTACACATAAAGCCTCATGCCCGACCCGGAATCGAATCAACAAATGCAAACGTTTACAAACTCGCGATATGAAATGAAGCCCAAATTTGCTAAAATAACCTTCAGGTGCGCTTAAATTACAAGTACCATATCTATATTTAATTCAATGTATTAGGATAAGACATAGAGTACTTGGCAAATCTTTCGGTAGACTTTAAACTTGAAGATTTCAATATAAAACAAAGCCTGAATTCCCGCAGTTGCTTCCAATAGGAATTAAATTTCGAATATATTTTCCGCACAAAATAGATTCTCACCTTTTCATTTCAGATGGGGTTATTTTGATTAAATGTCTTTACCATCGGTGCAAACAGGTTTTTTCGATTTTTAAAAGGAAACTATATGTTAAATCTCAATTGCACCTATCGTGATTTTTGGGGAATAGAAAACAGTGGATAAAAGGAGTCACTAAATTATTAACAATTAAGCGAAGTAAACACTGAGTAATAACATATCATCATCATCCTATTTATTTAGTACATATCAAAATGCAGAAAGACACAAAAGATACAAAACTAACATTATCCATACAAAAAATGATAAATTTGAACGCTTTACTAGATATAAAAGGACGCCGTAGCGGATTTTTTTGGGATCTGGAGTAAACGTCAAGGAGTACCAAGGATAAGCCCAAAATGCAACAAAAGAACAACATAATCCATTTGGTGCTCAATTTAAAAATCAAAAAACAAAAAAACACGCGTTTTTAACCTAATTTTATTAAATTTTAAACTTGATATTTTATTACAAAAATGAAACTTTACACTTAAACTCGAACGATTGCAAATGAACTGGAAAGTAGACCTTTCTATAAATATAAAAAGAGTGAAGTCACCTGAAAGAGGTAATTATACGCGACCCATCCATTTAGAGTGACAATTCACTCGATTTGGAGTGATTTTTTCGTCGAGTGTAATTTTTCATTCTAAAATGAAATGGGGTACTCAGACAGCTCTTTTAGAGTGACTTTCATCTTTTTTACATTTAGTGTATGAAAATCGAACTTGCTTAAACAACCAAGATATAAATTCCCACACTAACCGATGCATATTTTGTTCGCATAATTGCATGTGGGATTTGCATTAAGGCGACAGTTTTATGTGGTGTTTCTTTATTGTGGTCCCAAACACATGTGTCTCATTGGTACAACGTAATTCTGCTTCACTGAATGTTAGAACTTGGTATTTTTAAATTGGCCAAATGGCAAATTTATCACTCTAAGATTAATATTACGGCACAAGCACTTAAATACATTAGTCTCAGTCCTCATGCCAATACAGATAACTTTTAACTCGAAATGGAGTAAATTTCACACTCAAATGTAGTGGAATTTACTCCATTTCGAGTAAAAGTTACTCTTTATAGCGAGCAATCCCCTTTTT
Source organism: Ophioderma brevispina (assembly GCA_023653785.1). NCBI lineage: Eukaryota > Metazoa > Echinodermata > Ophiuroidea > Amphilepidida > Ophiodermatidae > Ophioderma > Ophioderma brevispina. The sequence continues at coordinate 47,031 of JAMKCH010016183.1, forward strand.
TACTCCATAAAAGATCCCACCTTCCCGAAATTTAAGACTGTCACATTGTTAATGTTTATTTACACCTGAAAAATGTCGATGGTGGTTTTAGGTTTCAAGATCTCACTTATTAAACTCGGGCTTTATAAGACTATATGCTGTGATCCACTTGAAAATTCATTTTTTTTTCCACCAACTTAGCATGGGCACATGGCATCTTGGAGAACGAATATTGTTAAGGGGTCCACGCCTCGCACAAAGCAGGGGGACATCCGTACATCGTACTATTTACAACCTAATATATCATTGTATTTTCCTTTCCATCAAATGTGTTTTTAAAGAATAATTTCGACTTGCGAACGCTTTTACCAAACGTGAGATATGAATTTTCTGCGAACACGTCCATAGTTTATTCAAATCAAAGTTGCAACTCTTTTTGTTTTACATCATACGCCCATTCTCATCCATTCCCATATACATCAAAGATCCTGCATGTAAGTTCTTTTTAAGAACCATAAGTCTAATCTGTAAAGAGACACGAGGGCGTTTTAGTGAAAACCGATTTTGTTGAAATGTTCACAATGCTCGCTTAATGTATTAAACTCACACGCTCCAAATTTCTAAGATTAAAATGGAGGACAAGCTAAATTTTGAATACATTTTTTTAATCTATTAATTTTATATTTCAATATATTTTGATTTATATATAATTTTAATCTAAACTTGCATTTGTCCCTGATAACAATCTGATATATAATTTTAACGTAAAATTTAGATGAACACCTGAAGTGAAATAAACCGAAAATGGTCTTTTTAAGAAGACGACTTAGTAAATTTTTTGTCGTGCATGGCAATGCAAATATGCTTCTGTATTGCTTATTAGCAACATCATGTCTGGATTTAAAACTACCATGTTGGTGTTTTTTTTTTTTTTCTATTTTTTTTTTTTTTTCGCAAAAACATATATGTTGACGTTTGACAACAATAATCCCAAAAAAGAAGAAACCCAATTTTCCTTTCTTTTGGCAATTCCTTGGAATGTCAGTCACAAGCAATTTTAAAATAAGAGTAGATCAAGCTCATTTAGATCGTATACCATAACCATAAACGTTCTTAGAATCAGAAAGAAAAAGTTTGATTTGATTTGATTTTATTATTCAGCAAAAGCAACAATATTGCACAGTAAATATATAAAAATCTAACAATACAAAATATACAATATACAGAGAAAATATTTAAAAATGATAATACACCAAGGATAACCCTTAAGCTAATTAAAGACTTATTTCTTAAGGGGTCCTTATAACAAACAAGTGAAACAACAACAACAACAACAACAAACAATATACAACAATAAAAACATTGTTAAAAACAAGATTAAATTAAGCTGTCAAATGCCTTCTGGATGTCCAATAAAATAATGCCAGTAAAATTACCAGAGGCAGTCTGCTTTCTGATGTAATCTTGTAAATGAATAAGGCAGGTGTCGGTAGAAGCCACATTTTGGCAAACTTCAGTGGGTAAACGAAGATCAGGAACATTCAAATTTAAAAAGGGCTTCCCAACTGTACGTGATGGGGATCTTTTTTCTGCTCAGTTAGTAGAGTAGTACCAATGAAAGTTGAATCACTATTTTCACTTGTTGGGCCGGGATTAGGATGTGCATCACCGGCAGTTAAAAGGCGATAGCGAAAAGTCACTGTAAAACTGGAGTACAAACTGATTTTTTTACCCACAAGTTGTTTTTCAAGTTGTTCTAAGTTGGGACTTAAAACTTTTTGTTATCTATTTGACAACCACTCTCCAAAATTTGTTTTATTAAAACATAAAAAAACATAAAGCGCTTGATAATAACATTGACGTTCGTATTTAAAGGCGAGTGACCTGATTATGATCCAAATTCATATGTTGTTTTATCCTTCACATGGAAGACCAAATCATCTGATTACAAATTTTGAGTTAAATCGGCCCAAAAGGTGTACTAAATTGGCCCATAGACAGTGTGTGTGTTAATAAAATGTGGTATACCACACTTTTGAGCCGTTTTGTTCATAAAATCAAAAGAAAACGTTTCCTGGGCCTAAAATTTCACTAGGATAATGAGAAAAATATGAGCTTTCTTCTAATACCAAACTCTCAATTTTGCTGGAGTAAAGTGGGGGGGACAAACCTTTTGCAGCTACTGATATTTTTTTCATCAATAAATGTTGTATTATTTTATAATCTTATACGTAGGCGATCTAAAAAGTATAATGCTGACTACCGATTCAGTTACGAATCATACCCATTTATTTCACCATTAGTAGACATAAAATAATGTAAAAAATATTGGATATAGTGCTTGTAATTACAGAAAGAGAGGCACTGGGAGCTTAACATTATAGCTACATATTAACAAAATAATGGAACCTTGTTCGGGAATGTAGGGAAAAGTGAACTATATACGCGGGGTTCAGTGGCGTACCGACGGGGGTTGCCCCCTCTGGATCATAAAAGCGGGACTCTATGGACCAAAATATTTTGACCGTTTCAGCCTAAATGTGGGGAAAATTATCGGATCGACTGCCTCGGACTGGTGGGGTCTGAAACTTTATTTGCCCCCAATCCACCATGC